>MU834812.1:0-44053 GCA_029204225.1 Diphasiastrum complanatum
AAAAATGAGGTTACCTGCACGTTTTCCAAATTTGAAACTATGTGATGTTGAAAGAAATTTCACAAGTTTTACCACAATCTAAACAGCAAGAAGCTATCGGGATTGAGTGAAGTTACAAAATAAACATTGTGATGACAAAAAACATATTAACAAGTATCTTGGCAAAGCTTGAAATATTAGGTTGAAGGAAGAAGGCTGGCTTATTATCCAGGAAACTTGCTATAAAATAAGTTTATCCACAATAAACAAACCATCACTGGAGGGAATTTTGGCAGAAGCTGAACTTAGATTTCCAAAAATAATGAAATGAATGACACGGAAGCAAAAACTGAATATCTGCTCACTGATTCTTTGATGACAAAAAAGCATCGAAGCAAAGCAAATCATGATGAAAATAGTCATGCCTTATATGGACCAACAGCACATGGAAACAAGAAAATTGACTTGCATAGAACCACATCTGAAATGGAAAAAGAGTGAATGTTGAAACTGGAACATATTCCAGCTGAAGCTATCATACCTTTCGACGAAGTTCTTCAAGCTGTTCAAGAAGAGCTGATCCTGAGATATCCAAAAACTGACTTAACAAACCATAATAAAACACAACAGAATTTACTAACTTAAATCCATAACAATGACATCTAAATCTATGAGTTCAAAAACTTCTATTTTCGTTTTTAACATCTTTAACTTGCACCAATGAACAATGATGACCAGGTTGACTCACCTTTTTTGGCACGTATATGACGCAATCCTATATCAAGTTGTTCTTCTAGTTGCTGCAAATCTTTTAAGGGAAGAATGGCAAGATCTTCACCCATCATATGCCTGTAACAAAAAAAATGTTCAACCCACGATCTCAATGGTCCAAGCTTCCAAAACAGCTCCAAATAGCAAATAGAAGAGAAATGAATTTTCTAGCCAAACAACTACTGCACCTCTGTGTCTGATGGGCTCGTTCTATCTGCTGCTTCATCCTTAGAACCTCACGGTTCAAGTACTGTAACATTACCTAGAGGAAGTTGAGCATAAGTAAGTTTCAGGTAGAAAGCTATCCCATGCCATTCCAAACCTCAAAAGAATAATCAGTGAAACAAAAATACCTGAGATTAAAGAATTACCTGAACCATTTCTGCTATCAGATATATGAACAGAAGCAATATGCTAAATTACGCTTTACATCTATAGAAAGTAAGACCATTTATGACAAATACGGTGATCTTATGGATTTGAAAGGTTGCATTTGATAAGATTGAACCTAAAGAATATGCATGTATAGTTATCTACTGTTTCAAAAAATAGAGATTCTTACATCATTGTTAGGATCTGTGACGGTTCCAGTTTGAACCCCCTCTGGATGCTTGCCATATCTATCCAGTATCTCCTTCATACTTGTAAAGTAAACAGAGGAAGACACATGAGCCACTATAACCTGAGTCCTGAGAGAGCCCGAACTTCATGGAATAAACAAAAAACAATCAAGAAAAGACAAAAGAGTTGCAGCAGACTTGTGTCATAATGCTACAAAATTCAAAGGAAGATCACGTCGTAGTCCATATGTCGAATTTTCATCAACATAGCTTGAGTATAATCGCATATGCATGATGGGAGCATGACGAACATAAAAATTGCATCACGCTTTTGGCAGCTTGTATCTTGACGTAAACTCATTACGCTTTTGGCAGCTTGTATCTTGACATAAACTCATTGATGACTATGCACGTAATATGATAAACTACATAGTCTCTAGAATAATCCACTCATAGTATCTACATATACAAGACAGGACGTACAAAAAATGAAAGGATCCTACTGCCAAAAGCACTGAGAGTTGTAATTTTGGGATTAACAAGCACAACTTCATAACATTGCAAAAATGCTCATGTAATTCACTTTTGAAAGCTGTATTCACATTTCTGGCTTTTTTTTTTTCCACGATTCTGGGCAGCGAATCGCCAATTGCATAATCGCGATTCGCAAATCGATATAGCCCTAGGGGCCAGAATCGCAATTCTCTGTAACTATGATCTATGGTGTAACAACCCAGCAACAAAGATTTTATGGCAGTCATTGGTCTATTTTTACTCAAATCATTAAGTCTCTTAATCCTTCAGAACAACACAACTCATATTTGTTGTTGAAAAAGGATATCTTTTCATTATAGTACAAGATCCAAGATGTAGGAACTGGTGTATGAGATATAAACAAAACTCTTAACTGTGTTATTGTCAAGATGAGCTACCCAACTGTGACACATATGGGGCCTGTCTGTCAACCTATGGAAAACTAAGGTCTTGATTTTCAACACTAATCGTCACGGTCTTCACAACTATCACTTTCTATACACTGGAAGGGAGGTTGAGATTGTCACTTCTTATACTTACTTGGGAGTCTTATTCACGGCGCCATTGCTTCGCTTCCATCAGGCTGCTTTTAAAAGGGTTTCATTGGGTCACTCTGCATTGGTGCAATTTGAGAGAGGTTGTACTTTAAATCATGTTTTTGATCCTTCTACCAGATGCCAGCTCTTTGCTACACAGGGGTCTCCAGCAGTCATGTATGATTCTGAGATTTGGCTACCGGGTCTTTCTCTCCAGGATTGGGCAGCTATTTCCCATATTCAAACGATTATGTTGTCACGCGTGATTCAGGCCAAGTCGACTACGCCACATGATATTCTTTGCGGGGATTTTGCCACCCCTCCCATCATTCTCGAGGGGTTTTTTTCATATCATACGCCTTCTTCAACACATTCAGCATCTTCACTCTTCCCACCCGGATAGATATATTGCAGCCACGCTTTGCTCTTCTTCTACTCTTGCTACTTCCAATACCAAGATTTCATGGTACCAGTAGGTGGTGGATTTACTACGTTCTTTGGACATCTCTGTCATGGACCTTCCATCGGGCACTAATCGTTATATTCGCTGCCAGCTCTTTCACCGTTACATACAGCACACATGGGGACCCAACTCAGCTTCCCGACTGCGCCACATTTATTACTAGACACACTTTCTTTCCCTTGATCCAGTCAGTTTACCTCTGCTCCCGCTGTATCTCTCACAGTCACTCTCATACGACTTGCATTACCGCATTGGACAGTTATGCACCTCTTCCCATCAGCTTGCTGTTCAAACTGGTTGTTGCTGGAATATCCCGCGTTAGCACAAATTATGTCGCCTTTTTTCTATGCACGAGCTTGAACATGAGGCACTGTTCTTACTTCGATGCCCAGTTTATTATGAGATCCATGGTCGATATTATAGTCTTTACCGAGATGGTCCACATACACTTACCAAATTTTTCTCTTATCCTTTTATGCACCTATGGGTGCCTTCAAGACGTTAATAAAGCTTTTTTTATTTCTCTCTCTCTCTCTCTCTCTCTCTCTCTCTCTCTCTCTCTCTCTCTCTCTCTCTCTCTCTCTCTCTCTCTCTCTCTCTCTCGACGGAGATCGCATGATCTAGTGCCGGAGGAGTATTACGACGACGACGAGGATGATAGCCGCTCACATGCTCATAGAGATCAGAGACAGTGTACTTCCCACCATCATGTTACTACCAGGATCACCAGACATCATACACAGAGACGTGCTACTACTACACATGCTCATGCTCACAGACGACGCCAACAGGCTCCAGCGCTTTCTCATGTTGTGGCTCGCATTTGATCTTTTTACAGTATCAGCACAGCAGTAGCAGCAGCACAGGCTTCACAGTCTTGACATCTTGACATAGATACATATGATCGGTATGCACACACACCACATACGTGTCTATTTTAGTTGTACTAGATGTTTTTCTTTATTACATATTGGAGACGTTTTATACACTCCCATGGTTACCACACACTTGACATGTACTTTTTAGTCTTATATGCCTTTTGGCATGGAAAAGACATTAATAAAGCTTTTTTTCTTTCTTTCTTCTCTCTCTCTCTCTCTCTCTCTCTCTCTCTCTCTCTCTCTCTCTCTCTCTCTCTCTCTCTTCAACCATAAACCCTAAAACCGATCTAAAACCATCAACCATACTGAATCATGGCACGTGTGTGAAAGAGATCATCATAATATATAATATCGGGCCACATGGCACCAAGATGGGGTAGAATGATGTTCGATGAACATAATGAAAACTATGCAACTAAAACTCATCAGTGTCATGGTAATCGAATCCTCCGAGTTTGTGCCAGTCTGCTTATCCCAGGGGTTTGCAGATGTATAAGAGGAAACCATACGCCATGGTGAGACTCTGGCTCTGTTGTTGTATGCTCTGGCTATGTTGTCTCTGCTCGTCTTCCCCCTACCCCTACCCCCTTTGGCTGCCCCCACCGCTCTGTCTATGCCCGCGTGTCTGTGTGTCAGGAGGCTGTGATCCTACGCCCTGGGATGGCCCTACCCACAGTGACGATGCCTGGCCAGTAGCTGTCTGCTGCTCCACTCCTGTCTACAAAAAGTGAACCCCGCACCCCCCCCTCCCCCCCAAAACCTCTAGGTTGCCCTATAGGCCTACATGCGGGAATGGCTGGCTCCTCCTCCATCAGGGTCCACCAACAGATCAGCTAGGTCATTCCCCTATGCCTCTACCCCCATCTCATCCTCCAATATCCCCCTCCTTAGCCCACTCCTCCTCATAATCAACTCTGAGCTCCTCTCCACCCTCTGAGCCCTCATCATCAACCTCTTCAGCCCTTTCCCGGCCCCTCTGTGCCCTCCTCTGCCACCATAAAGCCCGTGCATCAACCTCTGCCTGTTTGTAAAAGTCTTTGTGGATCTCATCATCTAGCTCCTCCTCCGGGGATGGTGCCTGAGGCGCAACAACTGTCGAGTCCACAACTGAAACGCATTCCAGAACGTCAACCCCTGAAACGCGTTCCAGTTGCAACAATGATATATATATATATATATATATATATATATATATATATATATTAGAGAGAGACTGTAAGGGTGTTGTTAACCCACTCCACTCTCCCTATGTCACACCTAGATATGCACATTTATACATACAATACATATGCACACACATACTATATCATTGTATATAAAGATATGTGTGTGTATGAATGTATGGGGGGAGGAGGATGCACCCATGCTGCATGGGTGCATGTTCCTCCCATACACTTTTTCAGCAAATGTGTAACTAAAATTAATAGATGCATGCATGGGGGACGAGTATGTATGGCTCCACCCCCATGCATACATCCCCTCCCCCAAGGGCCACCTATACCTTACTTTCCCCCTATTTGTCTCAGCACGAAGTGAATTTTCGAAGCCCCACTCACCCGTCGTGCTCTCTGTCTCTCTCTTGGATCGCCGATCCTACTTCGTTGGGCTCTTCCATATGTTACATTACTCCATCATTGGCCTGCTCCGTATGCCAACCTACTGCTGATGCATCCGCCAGCCTACTGCTGCATCCGCCAGGAGCCTGTTGGTTCTGGTTTAATCGATTTTATTCTCAGGTTGGCAGCCTCTTTATGGTCTTCATTCAAGACATTCTTTTCACTTTCAGTCTTCTTCGACTTATGTTTCTTCTTCTTCTTATCGGACTGGGCGCAGCAGATGCCATCTTCTTCAATTGTTTCGCTACACTACTAAGAGAACAGTGAGGCTGGGCGGCCAGAACCTGGCCTCCTCTGCTAGCAATGCCCTGCCCCGCTGGCAAAGCAGGCAAGATTGAAAGCGTTTTGCTTTTCAATAGGCTAGAAGCTGCTCTTTGGGCCATTGATTAATGGTACTTCCCAGATTATTTTGGATCTGGTACGGTGATATATTTCATGACCATCTTTCAATTTATTGTTTCCAGTTCGAAGTTCAAGATTTCACAAGTTTTGCATTGTTGAACAAAATGTCCAAAATTGTTTATTTTCCATGTATCGTTATTGATTTTGTGTTTAAAAACACCTATAGGATTGCGTGAAGTGAACGCTTTGCGGTTGAATTGCAGAGAGGCGTAGACATAGTGGTTGGCACTCAAGGTCGCATCAGAGTGAGCAGTAAATTGTTTTGTTTGCAATTGCTATTGAACCATCCTAATGTTTTGGCTAAATCAATTTGCTTATCAATCTGAATTTTCAAAAGTAGGGTGAATGGTTTTGATTTCAACTGATTCCTTTGAGATAACCAGTCGAACAATGATCATGAACACCAGCCAAATTGTCAGTATGCTTCTCACCTTTCGAGGTATCGCGTGATGCGATGCAGGATCACCTGGAAAGAGGAAATCTTAACCTAAAAACTTTGAAATTTCGTGTTCTGGACAAGGCTGATGAAATGCTGAACATGGGGTTCATGGAGGATGTCGAGTTAATCCTTGGTTAGCCCTTCACAAGTTCATCATTATATATAAACATACTTGTGTCTATTAATGTATGGGGGTAGGAGGATGCACCCATGCATGTTCCTCCCGTGGATTCTTTTACAAATTTTTTACTAAAAATTACATAAGTATGCATGGAGAGAGTATGTATGGCTCTTCAATGCATACATATCCCTCCCCCATGGCGCTCTCTCTCTCTCTCTCTCTCTCTCTCTCTCTCTCTCACTCACTCACTCACTCACTCAGACACACACACACACACACACTACTACACGATTACTTTATATTTTGAAATGTGTTTCCCCCCGCCCCCATCTCTCTCTCTCGTCCCCTCCGTGGTGTCCCGATCCAGTAGCCTCCACCCTCCCTCTAGCTACAACCCGATCGAGCAGCCCTCCACATCTCTCCCCTTTGTACCTCCCCCTCGTTGCTATCCCGATCCAGCAGTCTCCACCCCCCTTCTCGCTACTACGAAGAAAAGTCCATGTTCTTGGAAGGCGAGCTTGGCTGAAGGGCGAATATTACTGAAGAACATTTATCACGTTTTGCCTGGCTGAGCGACGAGCTCCTTTACTCATTCGTGAAGCTTGCAACAAACTAATCGTATTGGCTTTCGGCTGCACCTACAACGATTTGCAGCACAACGAACGCTATATAGATGCAGCCACCTGAACTAATGAACCCAAACGATTTGCAGCACAATTGAATATGGTTTCTGCATTTCCTCTGAATCTCCTGAGCAAACTGAGACAGACGATTCTGCTACACCATAAAATTTGAGTACGGTTTCCATATTTCCCCTGAATCTGTTAAAGCAAATCGAGACACACCTCAAAACCCCTGCTAATTCGTTGAACAAGTATCTGAAATTTTGATGTTGATTTAAAACGTGATTGAAAATGTGAAGTTACACACATAAATGGTTAGTCAGTATTTGAGGTGTTGATTTCTTGCTTTGTAATATCATTGCTGATTCTACCATAAAACTTGAGTATGGTTTATACGTTTCTTCTGAATCTACAGAGTAAATTGAGACATCTTCCTGGATGGTCATCCACTGCTAAAGGCTATGGGCTGCTCAGTTGTCAATGGACTGTTTGATCTTCACGACTTGCATCAATTGTTGTCGGTCCAGAAGCTTGCTGTTCATTTTGTCCTAAACGAGAAGCTTGCTGTCCGTTTTGCACTAAATTCACTTCTAGTTTACATATAAACAAATCTAATCACCGTTGTAGAATTGCAACCTTCTTTTAACGGTTTCCAGATACAAGTATGTTGAATTTTTTCATACTTTTACAGTTCTAAATGGCCGTCTGCTGCTGTAATATATGCTATCTTGAAAAACATTTTATGAAAATTTTTAGCACTAACGTGCAAAGCATTTGTTGGGCTTTGCTGAGCTCTGAGCTCAGCCCAAGCACACATGCACACACACATCCATAAAGACCCACTTTAACCCTAACCCTAAGTAAACACACACACACACAAACACACGCACACGCACACGCACACGCACACGCACACAGACACAACAAGCACACAAATATACATACACAAACACATGCACAACACAACACACTGCGCACAGCCACAAAAACACACAAACCCACACACACATACCCATACACACACATAGCATACACACACACACACGCACGCACGCACGCACGCACACGCTCACCCACACACACATACACATACACATACACACAACATTTGTTGGGCTGACCTAGGTTGATCAATCTAGTATTTGTTGGGCTCAGATCTCAACTGTTCAGTCGGGGCTTTAGCTCATCAGCCCTAACACACACACACACACACACACACACCACCCGAGCGATTTGTTTGGCTCTTAGTTGGTTTGATCAGCCTAGCATTTGTTGGGCTATCAATCCAACTGGTCTCAGAGCCCAACATTTGCTGGGATGAGCTAGCCTAATCAGTTGAGGCTTTGTTGAGCTCTGAGCTCAGCCCAAACACACACAGACATCATCCCAACGATCTTGTTGGCTCTGGTTGGGCTGATCAGCTCATTCCAACTTGTCTTAGAGCCCAACATTTGTTGGGCTAAGCTAGGCTGATCATCCAGGTATTTCTTGGGTTTTACTGAGAAAACACAAACACACACTCTTTCGAGCCCACGGACTAATTGAGCTTTTCCTGGCTAATCAACCCAGCGACTTTCAGAGCCTAGCATTTGCTGGGATGAGCTGATCAGCCCAACATTGCTAGATGGGCATATCCACACACACACACACTTTTGAGCCCAACAAATGTTGGGCTGATCAAACCAACAACTGGGCTAATCAGCCCATCAGCTCTCATAGACCAGCATTTGTTAGGATGAGCTGGACTGATCGGCCCAACATTTGCTGAGCTTTGATGGGCACTCATCCCAGCGGCTATCATAGCCCAACATTTGTTGGGCTAACCTAGGCAGATTAGTCCAGTATTTGTTGGGCTTTTTTGGGCTCACATCTCAGCTGTTCAGCCTAGGCTTTGTTGAGCCAAAGCTCAGCCCAAACAATCTAAT
This sequence comes from Diphasiastrum complanatum, assembly GCA_029204225.1. Classification (NCBI taxonomy): domain Eukaryota; kingdom Viridiplantae; phylum Streptophyta; class Lycopodiopsida; order Lycopodiales; family Lycopodiaceae; genus Diphasiastrum; species Diphasiastrum complanatum. The sequence goes on from MU834812.1 coordinate 8,851, forward strand.
GCCTAATGCCTAAAGCCTAACCCTAATGATTAATGTATAAAGCCTAACCCTAATGCCTAATGGGTGCAACCTAATGTCTTATGCCTAATGCCTAAAGCCTAAACCTAATGATTAATTACTGGTTAAAGCACACACACACACTTTCGAGCTCAACAAATGCCGGGCTGATCAAGCCAAGGCTTTGTTGAACTCAGAGCTCAAGTGATCAGCTTGGGCTTTGCTGAGGTCAAAGCTCAGCCCAAACGCACACACACACACACGCCGTAAACACATGCATACACACACACACACACACTCCATAAACACACACATACACACACAACACACACACAACACATGCACATATACACACTCGCACACACATACCACATGCACGCACAACACATACATATACACACGCACCCACACACAACACACACACATACACACAATACACACACAACACATACACATAAAAACGCACACACATGCAAACACATACATACACAACACATACACATACACGCACACACACACATACATATACATCCGTACACATCACATGCACAAACCACACACATACACACTCATACATGTACACACACATACACATACAAGCACACACACGAACCTTTGTTGGGCTCTCAGAACCCTAAACCTGCATACATCGCACACAAGCACACATTTCGTACTAACACATTCTCTGCCGCCTTCGACCTCCCGTCATCGACAGGCTTACCCACTAGTGTGTGTGTGTGTGTGTGTGTGTGTGTGTGTGTGTGTGTGTGTATGCATATGTATATAATATAGTTGCACTTGAGATTCGCGAATCGCTGGCCCAAAAAACCAACGATTCGCTGGTTTTCCAACAAAACGTCTTTTTTTTTTTCAAAATATACATGCAATATGGGTATCAGTAGAAAGAAGAAAAAAAAAAGACAATTATAATTCCAGTAGTTTCGAGTTTAGGGCTTGGAGCAATTAGGATTTAGGATTTAGGTTCAAATACCGAACAGTTGAAAAGTCCAATTTATTTTTTTTAGCATAATATATATGCAATAGGGATATCAATAGATAGAGAAAAAAAAAAAAAGAGGATTACAATCCCAGTAGTTTTAGGTCCAATTCCAGGCAGTTAGGTGAGATTCCATTCGCACAAAATGGATGTCATTTTTCTTTTACTGCCAAAGTTATGACCCAACTGGGATCAACATTCTATACACCTAATGGAAACTCCAATTTCTTTTGCATAGGGGCTAGGATCTTTTATGTGCATGTTTGGAGAAGAAGAAGAAGAAGAAGAGTAAGTCCAAGACTTATAATAGTAAAGGTTTGGCAACATTTGTAGCAATGCACATGAACACATCTTTGAGACAATAATTGTATTCAAAAACTTGTTCGGCTCTCCAAACAATGATATTGACACCTATTCCATGTCCAACTGCCTATTTCTCACTTATGCTCTTATCCTCTCTTTGTGAGCCTCTGATTCCCTTTCCAGCTCTGATTAACGTTGCATCTCCCTTTGGTGATCTCTAGCTCTTTTTCTCAAGCTCTCTCCAAGTTTCTCTCCATGCCTCACTCTGCATTATTCTCTTTCCTCTTTCCTCAAGTGGAATACATGGATGATAAATCTCTCGATTTAGATCCCTACTAATGAGCTGCTCCTTTCTTGGCCAACTTCCTTCCAACCTACAAATGTCTTCATTTGCCTTTCCCCACTTGCAAAGACTAACTTGTTTCCAACAAAGCAATCATCTTGACAACTCCCCGTATGGGCCTCATTTCCTTGAGGCGTGCCAGATACCTGGTTCCCATTAAGAAGTTTTGTTATCTCCAATCCCTCAACAACTGTTTGTTCAATAGAATTGTTATCTATTGAACAAAAGCTGATTTATTAGTAGCAAAATTGTTGTCCTGTTTGAAAGAAACCTCCAACTTGTCTAATTTCTATGATGGTGCAAGGCTCGGAGAACTTAAAGTGCTAGATGACAAACCAACTTCTTTCACGAGGATCATTGATCTAGCAAAAGAGCTTACCTATTCTTGGTCAGCAGTTGTGGGACCTACAATTTTCATCCCCATTCTGGTCAAGTTCGAATCTTGTACACTTGAGAGCTTAAGGAGCTCTTTTCTTGGTGGACATTCTAGAACATATGCCTGACTCTTAACAACAAGATCCATGAATGGACCTAATTTTTTGATCTTCCATGCCCCTTTTATCTCTCCTTTCTAATTATTTCAGGAATATATCATGATCTTCCATTCCAGACCTACATGTGTTCAGGCCTTTTTGTCTTCTTTCTTCCAGAAACTAAAACCTTTGTACAGTAGTTTTTTTTGCCTCTCTATTGAACCATCTTCGAGCTTGTCCTTCTTATTATCTCCAATCTTTACAAACCTGCTGTAAAAGATCCTAACACCACAGTAGGGCAAACACTAACTGATCCACCCAACCTTGCCTCTTCCTGATATGGAGCAAGCCCCTCCTAGCCCAGTGTGAGGACTGGTAGCATGCATATTGCCAAGTGTCAGCCACATGGCACTGACGTGGCTAACTGCACGTCGGGACCCAACGTGGGGCCCTATCTTGCTGACAGGGTCCCTAGGCTGTGTTAGGCCCGCCATGAATATGGACCGTGTCGGGGCACACTACTCACACAGTCTTGCCCTGTTGATCATGTATGCTGGACACGACCCTGACTGTGGTATCTAACCTCCTGTGTTCTCTAGGGTTCGGCAACTGGTTATGTGCTCGTAACACTCCCTCCCCCTTAAGAACCGTCTTGGTCCTCTAAGATAAAGTCTGGAAAAATCTTGCGAAGGACGCTGCCTATTTCCCAAGTGGCATTCTCAACAGGCTGATCATTCCACTTGACTAGATATTCTCGATATAGAGTATGACGAGTCTGCGTCTCTCTACTATCAAGAATTTCCTCTGGCTCATGTGGAGGTTGCTGAGAATCCAATGGGAGAACTAGAACACTGTCCCCTACCAGATTTTCTGATCTGACTAAGGCTTTTCGTAACTGACTTACATGAAAGACTGGAAAAACCTTACTGCTGTGGGAGTTCTAGTTCATAGGTTACCTCGCCTAGTCTCCTACTGATGGTAAAAGGACAACAATACCTAGGAGACAACTTAGCACACACTCCTGATTTGAGGGTTTTAGAGTCAACTGGGACTCTCAAGTAGACTTTCTCACCAGCGGAGAACTACACATCCCGTCTGTGTGGATCTACATAATGCCTGGCTCAATCCTGGGATTGCCGAATGCTACGCTTAGCATGTTCTATCGTCTGGTTTAGGTCTTCTAAAAAGTTTCTAGCTGCTTCAACTTTTTCTTGTTTAAACCCTGCAGCTGTGGGTGAGCGTGGCTGAAAACCGTACATCAACATAAATGGGTTGTATCCCGTAGCGGAATGTTTGGTACTGTTGTAAGTAAACTCTGATATCGAGAGATACTCCTCCCAATTAGTCTGCTTTTTCCTGACATATGCTCGAAGCATATCCTCCAGCACCTGATGACACTGTTCATCAAGGTCATAAAGATAGCTGGAGCATTTGTGAGCCCAAATGGCATCACCTTAAACTCATAATGACCATGACGAGTCCTGAAAGTTGTTTTTGGGACATCTTCCGACTTTATACGGACTTGATGATATCCCGATCTGAGGTCTATTTTACTGAAAAATTTAGCCCCGTCGAGTTGATTAAACAACTCGTTTGCCGGAGGCATGGGATACTTATTCTTAATTGTGGCTTTATTGAAGGCTCTGTAATCTACGCAAAGACGCATAGACCCCTCTTTCTTTTTCACCAAAAGGATTGGTGAGGCCCATGGTGAACTACTGGTCTGAATTTGGCCTTTCCCAAGATAATCTGTTAACTGCCTAATTATTTCTTCATCCTCTGTTCGGCTGACCCGATACAGAGGTTTAGAAACAGGTGTGGTACTAGGTTTATTACATGATCTACTTCTCTGCTAGGTGGTAAACCATGTGGTAAATCTTCAGGAAAAACATCTTTAAATTTAGACAAGAGAAGGGGACGGCTGAGAAGTGAATGGGAGGCTTCCTTTCGCGGATTTCAAAATTAAACTTTTGAGCTCAGCGAACGAGTCGTCCATACTGGATTTGAAATTGGCAAAAGCCAATTTCAATTCATCCACTTTTGTTACCAAATGGAGATACTGCTCCTTGGTAGTCGAGTTCTTCGCTGCATTGTTCCTGTTCCTCCACCTCCATGGGTTCTTTCCCCTTACTGAACCTCAGAGATTCCGTTTCTAATTCATCAATGCCTCTTGTCAGGGGTTGATCAGGTCCCAGAGAAGTGGTCATTTTCAGAGATAGAAAAGGAGTGTCTGACGTTTCTTCTCAAAAAAATGTCGAAAAGACTAATTAGCACTGTACAGAGAAGGGAAAGAAAACTTAGCTGTTTCTAAGAACTGTACTTCCAAAGAAGAACCCTCTCAACTCTTCCACAACCAATTTCAGACCTGCTGTCCCGGAAAAATCAGAATTCCAACTTGAATTTACAAAGGAAAAATCTGATTTGACAGTGGGCTAGCCTCGCTGTCTGAGTAGCGCCCCTGCTGCTCCGAAAACTCAGATCTGAGGCCACAAATCTATCCGAAAATGTGAAATACAAAAAGACAGCTGCTCGCTGATCTATGCGCAGCCCTGGAGCTCCCAGAAAACTGGGTAAAGACCGGAAAAAATGCAAGAAAATTCCGGAATTTACAACTTCCTGCCCTCGCTGATTGGACAGCAACCCGTTTGCCCAGAATTTCTCTGATTTGAAGGTCAAACCCGCCTGTTAAATCTGATTTCTTCACAGCTCCGTGAGTGCTGGACCTATACCAGGCTTTCTGCCCTGAAACCGTTCAAAACTCACTAGTTTTCACTCAAAAATCAGAGTTAAAGTTTGATCTGGCAGCACTGGACCTGCTCCTCAAATTTGACTCAAATTCTATCTGAAAAGCAGAAGTTTGCATCAAGATTTTCTCAGTAGACAGCTGATTCTCCAGCGCTGCCCTGCTCTCACAATTCCTGAGAATTTGAAGAATTTCTGTGCACACTATCTACTTTCTCCACTGCTGCTACTAAGCTCCCAAAGAAGGAGATGGCTCTGATACTAGTGTAATAGATCCTAACACCACAGTAGGGCAAAAACTAACTGATCCACCCAACCTTGCCTACTCCCTGACTGGTAGCATGCATACTGCCAAGTGTCGGCCACGCGGCACTGACGTGGCCGACTACACGTCGGGACCCAACATGGAGCCCTATCATGCTGACAGGGTCCCTAGGCTGTGTTAGGCCTGCCACGACTATGGACTGTGCCGGGGCACACTACTCACACTGTCTTGCCCTGTTGGTCGTGTACGCTGGACACGACCCTGACGGTGGTATCTGACCTCCTGTGTTCTATACGGTTCGGCACTGGTTACATGCTCGTAACACCTGTTTGTCTTTCTCAACCTAAGGGCACCATTCTTTAAGATTCTCATGAAAAGTAAGGAGACTCAACACCCTTTATTTTTTTCTGCGATCCGCTACAACTACAGTATATATATATATATATATATATATATCATAGGTCCCGCAGTACTGGGTACCGCAGATCCCGGTACCGCGGGACCGTACTGGTACCGCGGGACCGTGATGGTACCGCGGTACCATAATATATTAATATAATTAATATTTAATATTTTTTCAAATTTTTTTAAACCTAATCTACCCGCCCCCCTCACTTCTATATTATTTATATATATATATATATATATATATATATATATATATATATATCATAGTACCCTCTGGTACCGCTGGTATGGTACCGCCGGTACCATATCAGTGGTACCGCCGATACGGTACCACCCTGGGATCCGCGGTACCAAGGCGGTACCATTTTTAATATTTTTTTTTATTTTTTAATATATTTTTAGTAATTTTTTTTTGCATATTAACGACCAAAAAAGGACAAAAAAAAGTAAAAAAAGGGGGTTCTGGGTGTAAAAAAAGAGGGTACAGTACATGATGCAGGGGACTGTTGCAGTGGCACATGGGCACTGCGAGTGAGCAGACCGAGGGGCCAATGGGAGACCAACACAGGGGGGTAGCATCACATGGGGGCAAGTACAGAGGCACATGGGCATTGTGGGTGAGCAGACCATGGGCCCAATGGGAGACCAACACAGGGGGGAGCATCACATGGGGGCAGGTACAGAGGCACATGTAGGGATGATGGGGATCCACATGGCCGATCAGGCTGTGGGGATAAATAGGAACTCACAATGCCATTGTGGTCGGCATTTTCAGAGGCTGTGAGAGGGCTAGTGATAGACAGTGAGAGAGCAAGCGAGAGCCGGTGACAGGCTGTGAGAGGCTGTTTGAGAGCTAGGGTGCTGTGAGAGGGTGTTCAAGGATCAGGGTGCTGTGAGGAGAAGGTCGATCGAGATGGCTGAGCGCATACCACCGAAGCCCGAGGGCGAAGCCAGGAGAAAGCTTGAGGAAGATATCCGAAGGCACAACGAGAGGCATCGGAAGCAAGAGGCAGATATCCGAGAGATGCTGCGACAGACTCGACAGAGAAATCCGGAACCGGAGCCACCCGGCCCCGCTTTGGATCCTGTCCCCGCTTTCGAGCTGGATCTGGATGAGCAGATCGGAATGAATTTCACACGACAGCAGCTCATCATGGTCAGGGAAAGGGCGGCCAGACGTCGGGCTAACCAGGAGGCAGCTCGGGCTAACCGGGAGGTAGAGCAAGAGCGACAAAACAATGCACCAGACGAGGGCGAGGAGTCGGTGGAGGATCAGTGAGGGATGTTTAGAATAGATGAGGTCCAGCCGTATGTGGCGGACTGTTGCTATGTAGTTTTCGGCAGTTTATGGTGCAGCAAATAACTAGATGGCTGCTTAAAAAAATGACAGTATATGTGATGTTATCCTCATACAACGGTTGAATATATACATAGCTGTTTTTTGTGCAACGCGAGCCTGGACATGTAAGATGCAATGTCTATAATTTTTTTAAATGCAGATGTATTACATGTGTTTATGAAATGTCGTTTGAGGTGTAGGGGTGATTGTTGTGCTCATGATGTAGGTGCATATATGTGAAGCTAGCATTCACTTCAAACGAAATTAAATGAAAATAGGATTCAGACACGCACATAGAATTCTTCAACATAAAATAAAGCATTACATGTACAGAGCGACATACGCACAATGTGCAGCAAATAATGTAGGCCAAACACTGTATATAATGTGAAAAATCATCTGAGTACAATGGTAGACCGTCTGCTAGAGACAAACTACTGAAACTAAAACAACAGAGCCACAATCAATGCTCTGGCTCTGACTCAGACGAATGCTCTGGAGACAACTCAGGGCCCCGAGCTGACTCTCGCAGCCGATATCTCTGCCTGTCTGGAACTGGCATGGGCTGTGTATCCGAGGGGGAAGACTCGTCATCCTCATCCTCCCAATCAGCCTCCGCATCAGCCCCCAAGCAGGCCAAACCAACAACACCTGCTCCAACTGGCTGTGATACTGCACCTCTACCTGTACCTGGAGCCCTGCATGGTCGTCCTCTCCTCCCTGGCAATTTCTGTGCCTTGCCTTTCTTCTTCGGTGCACCCTTGGGCCTGCCTGGTCTCTTGCGGACAAGAGGAGCTGTCAATGCCTCGTCACCCCCATGCAAATCACCTGGCTGGCTAGGCTGGGCCTAAGCTGAGTCCGGTTGGGATAGGGAAGCAAAAGAGGGAACTCCCTGTGCAACTGAGCGAGGAGGATGAGCTCGTGGAGTGTGTGCCCGTGGGGCTGCTGCAGGTGGAGGAACTGGCTGTGCAGGAGGCGAGTACAGTGGCAATATGTACTGAAAGGGGCGCTGTGGTGGCCAGTACTGGTACATCCTGGGTGCTGCCAAAGGAGGAGGATGTGACGTGAGTGCTGCCACTGGAGGAGCCACTGTGGATGTGGGCGCTGCAAGAGAAAACCTAGGCACAGATGGTGGCCTGCCATGGAGACCTGGTGCTGCAGAAGTGGATGGCGATGGAGGGGCTGCAGGCCTAAATGGCATCGGTGGCACTGGAGGAGCTGTGCGACGCACATACACCCTCTGAGGAGCTAGAGGAACTGTAGGCACCTCATGTGGCTGCTCTAGCTGGGACTCTGTGTGTGGCATGCTGGCAAGAGATGATGGGGGCGCCCTGACACTCGGCATCTGCTGGGCCTCTGAATCCAATGTGGCAACCAAGTCGGCCAGCTGGGCATCCGAATACAAATGCTCTGGGCTCTGGGACTCATCCTGTGCACCAGCCTCTAAATCATCATGTGCACCAACCTCTGAATCATCCTGTGCACCAACCCCTGAATCAACCCAAGCCTCATCCCGTGCCTCATCATGTGCACCCTGTAGACCCTGCATGGCCTCCCAATCTGTGCAATGAAAGTCATCAGGTGCCTCCTCTAGTGTGTTGTCGTAGTAACGGCCATGACTCTGTGCTGCACGCATCCAAACATCTACGGGACCGGCATCTAAACCACTCTGCCCTCTATCAAGAGCCTCCTCCATCATGTCGACATAGGTAGGTATGCCACTGCCCCCCCCTGTGTGCCCTGCCTGTCTGCCGGTATAACCTGTGCCATGTGTCCCACCTCTGCCACGTGATGCACCTGTGACCCCTGCCCGTGGCGTGTGCCCTGCACTTGTATAATCTGCCTCATCCCTCTCTGGTCTAGCAAACACAACCCGAATGGGCTCATCCTCATCATGCTCATCCTCTGACACTGGCTCATCTGCCTCATACAATGGGGGCTCTCTGTGCTCAAGCCCAAGCTCTCTCTCTCTCATCTCGGCAAGCTCCCTCTCTCTCTCTGCCATCAACTGTGTGCCCAGGTCATCTGCAGGCATGGGATGGGTGCTATCCGTAGGCAAGTCAACCTGGTGCTCCAAATCGGATATCTTCGTCTGCAAGGTTTAAAATTTGCATGTCAGAGAGACAACTTTATCAAGAAATGAAACCAACATGCTATGAAAGATTAGCTTATCACCTGCAATGCGCTCGTAATGGTCGGAAGCCTCCTGGCGAGACGTGCGTTGGTGCTACAGAACACCAACCGCTCCAACTGACTCACTGACAAGCGGTTCCTTCTCCTCGTGTGAATCAGTGCCCATGTGCTCCAATTACGCTCACACACGGAGGCAGCACAGTCCTGTGGTGCGTGCATTGAAATACTTCAGCACATTGTGGCAGAGGTGAAACTTCAACGAAACACAAAAAATGGAGGATAAAATGAGATGCATACCTGAGAAAGGACACGCAGTGCAAGACGCTGTATAGATGGGTATGTGCTACCGAACATGGTCCACCAGGTAATGGGTAGCTGCCTCCTCTCTGGATCCTGGGCAGCCGGGTGGCCGAATGTGCCCATGCCAAAACGAAATGCAGCGAGCTCCTCCATGAGCCTGATAGGATCCAAACCTATGTGTGGACCCACCCTGTGAATGTACTGAAGCCAATCGGCCTCGAGCTCTCTGCCTGCGATCTGTGTCGGAGAGAGGAAGAGGGGATGTAGCATGTGTGCAACGCTGTGGATACTCCTGTGGAAGTAGTTCCACCGCGTCTCCCATATGAACTTCAGCTCTGTCATCCTGCAGGTGAGGGGCATGTGGTTTAGGGCATTACGAAAAAGCTTAACACTGACAGAAAAACAAACTAGCAAGTACTAAAAAGATAAAGGTCAATTGCAACACTGTACCGCTTACCTCTCTGGCTGCAAGATGGGCAGTTGCAGGAACTGTCCAATCCGGTCCATGAGCTCATACACCAGTCCAAGTGTCGACCCCTCGCTGTCAGCCATGCGGAGCACAATGTAGAGTGGTCGAAGCAGTCCTGACAATGTCTGTGCATCCCTCCAGAACTGGTCTCCCCTCACCGTGGAAGAAAAGTGCTCCCCATCCTCAGTGTGCGGAAATGTACTGGCACCCCAAAGATCACTGGCAACCATCTGCAGAAGCTGGGCCCTGCACCTGATCAAACGGTCGATGACCACCAAGTCGAATGCAAAGCGCGTGGGGCCTGGCTTACGGAGGTCCAGATGGCTGAACACCTGGAACATGGCAAGAACACGCCTCTTTCTGGTGACAAAAGTCACCAGGAAGAGGGCCTCCCGGACGATGGCTCTAACCCAGGGAAGTGCTCCAATGTCCCCCATTAGAAGGTCTATGCCGTGGGCTGCACAGGGGGTATGAACAATATGAGGGAACTCGGCCTCTAGCAGTACACCCATCTGAATGCAGTTCGTGGCATTGTCCGTCACCACCGTGACGACATGTTGTGGGCCTATGGCTAGGATGGAAGACCTGATGACATCAAACATTAACTCTGCAGATATGACTCTCCCCCCCCCTGCTGCAATCCACTGCCCTCAAAAACTGTGTGCCCATGCAGCTGGAGACCAGTATGTTGAGGATCGGCCTCCTCCTGACATCAGTCCAGCCATCGGACATGATGCTGCAACCGTAAGTGGCCCAATGCCGACGCAGAGGCTCCATCTCTCTAGACAAGGACTCGACCCTATCCCTCAGCATGTGTGTGCGGACAACCTCTGAACTAGGGACTCTCCAGCTAGGGCTGACAGACTGTGCAAGGCGAAAGGCCCTTCTGAAGGGCTCAGAGTCGGTGATGGCAAAGGGCAGGTTCAGCTCGTAAACCAGACTGGCCACGGCCTGTGTGGCCTCTCTGTCCATGTGCGGCTGATGCGCGCCGCAAATGGTCTGCTGCACGAGGGCTCTCCCTGGTGGGCGACGGGTGGTGGACCTCCAGCACGGTGCACCAACCGTGACGGGAATGGACGATGACGCGACAGGCTGGGCGCTGGTGGATGCATCGGCTGTAGACGTGGAATGGGGAGAGTGGGATGCACTGGCAGGGATGGGTGCAGCAGCATACGTGGGGTGCACTGGTGGAGGGGCAACATCTGGCATGGGGTACAAAAACTGCTGGCTGAGGAGGTCATCCGGATGGGAAGGGAAGGAAGAAGGGATCTCTTCCACATCCTCGAAGGCCCGCCCAGTACCATCCTGGGCCTGCTCGGGTGGCGGAGAGTCCATGAGAAAGTCGTAGACTGGTGGAGTGCGAGCAACAGTGGGTGGTGGTGGAACCGCAGTGGCAACTGTCGGACGCGATGGGACGGGATCCACCGGAATCTGAGCAGATGGGGGTGCGTGAGGCAGAACTGTCTGAGGGGCAAAGGGACCGGAGGAGGATGCACTCCCTCTCCTCGTGCGTGCCAGCCAAGCAGGCAGCAACTCTGGGTTAGTCACATAAGGAGCGGTGCAAAATCGGAGAACGCCCTCCGAAATGGTGTTCTCCCCTGCCACGAGCCGCGGCCCGTAGGTGTCCAGTAGTCACTGCCTGTCGGGGACGGTCATGCTGCCACAAGGGGCAGCATTCAAGGTGGCACCATTTTTGGCGCGTGCACTGAGCAGATGGCCTTTAAGGCAAGTGAGGGATGCAGCAAACTCGACGAGACAGTATCGGCAGCGCACGATCTTCTGACCGGTCTTGTTGGCCTTGTCGGCAACCCGCCTGACAATGTCTACCTCGTCCCACAGACTGGAAAGGTCGGATTGCACCATCGCAGATGAAATGAGGGATGGATTGCTGGAAAAAAAAACAACAGGGTTCACTGTTGGAGAGACGCTGAAAATGGGCGAATGCAGGGCAAAGGAAATCAGATGCAAGGCAGGGCGTTGCATGGGCGATGGGCGACGCAAGGAATCAAAGGCAGGCAAGAAAAACCAGCAGCGATGGCAGGGCGGAGAGGGCGCAAAAAAATTTCAGAGGAAATGCGAGGGGGGCGGGTAGGTTTAGGTAAAAAAAAAAATTTAAAAATATTAAATAATAAAAATATTATTATATTGTGGTACCGCGGTACCATCATGGTACCGCGGTACCAGTATGGTCCCGCGGTACTAGGATCCGCGGTACCCAGTACCGCGGGACCTATGATATATATATATATATATATATATATATATATATATATATAATATCTGTGTGTGTGTGTGTCATAGTTGCCCAAAAATGCATTTCTGGACCTACCCAAAAACGTGTTTTTAGGAACATAATCGCTAACAAAAAAAACAGATATCAAAAAATTTGAACCCCATGATAGAATCCAAGGGATTTATGCACCTGAACTAGACCACGTTGTATGCGAAACATTTGGCAACCTACATAAATTTACTGCCCTTAATTAATGCTTCAATCTAATACCCATATTTCCCACAAAAAAAAAAAAATTTGCCAAACGCTCCATTTCATAAACGCGTTTTGCAAGTATGATGTATATATATATATATATATACACATATATATTAAAGATCTTTCAGTGAGAGAGTATATCCATACGTGTGTCACCTACCTACCTACGTTCCAACGTTCAAAAAAGTTTCCCCCCCCCCGTCTCTCTCTCTCTCTCTCTCTCTCTCTCTCTCTCTCTCTCACAGGGAGGGCACTCAAGGAGTCCTCGTCAGGAAGGCATGTGGAGGGCGCAGAGAGTGGGTGTAGGGAGGACGCGCAAGGAGGGCATCTGAGAGTGCGAGGGTCACTTGGGGGCCAAGAGGGTGTAGGGAGGGCACATGGAGGGGGCGCAAGGAGGGCGAAGGGCGGGCGAGCTGGGAGGGCGCAGGGAGGCACGCAAGGGAGGGGGTGCAAGGAGGGCATAGGGAGAGTGTGCGGTGAGGGCACTCGGGAGGGTGTAAGAGGGCACATGGAGAGGGCGTTGGGAGGGCACGCATGGCGGGCGAAAGGGCAAGCGCACAGGGAGGCACGTAAGGGAGAGGCCGTAGGGAGGGCTCTGTCTCTCTCTCTCTCTCTCTCTCTCTCTCTCTCTCTCTCTCTCTCTCCCGCACACACACACACACCCCATCGACCGCCTGCCATCGACGAGCACACTTCATTAGTATATATATATAAATATGTATATATCACAGTTGCCAATGGAACACATTCTGCTAGCACAACGTTCAGGAAAGCTAGTTCTAGAACACAACGTTGGTTCCAGAACGCAACGTTGGTTCCAGAACGCTAGTGTTCCAAACGGCGGAAAAATGTCCAGAACGAGAAAAGCTTTGCAACAAATTCTGCAAATATTTTTCCTTTTGGCCGTGCAATAGGAGGAGAAAAAGTGTTGCAAAGTTTTTTTATGCACATCCGTTTGCGACAATCCATTAGCATTCTACGAGCTCGACGAGGGGGACGCAGTGGGCATGGCGCCAGGAACGGGAAACGAGCGTGGAGCGAGAAATCTCCGATTCCAAGTTTCTCTTGCCTAAACAATTCAATTTCCATGATTGTTTAGGACTAGTTGTAGGTGTCAAATTGAAGCGAAGTAAAGTGCTACACTGTGCTTCCTCATGCCTACGGGAATGCCTACAACGTCAATTTAGGCCGTTACGATGCACAGAAGAAGTTAAAACAGTGGTGCCCTCTATTGGTGCTTTTTTGGCCCTCCTTGTAAAATTGGCTATAGGTGTCGAATCGAGGTGTCATTAGATGCCACACTGCGTTCCTAAATGCCTACAAGAATGCCATGATTGTCAGTTGATGCCTGTAGTGCACGTAGATCAATTCAAGCTCACTTTTTGGTGTCTTTTTTAGCCTTAATTTGTGAAATGAGCTGTATTTGTCGAGGGTTCACCTACAAAAACAAACAGGCATGGTTAGCAAACTTATCCATTTGTCAGATAAGTATCCTTGAAACGCAAGTACATCAAGCAACACCAAGTCCCTTTACAGATTGAATCAATATCTTAGTGTGTTGATCATATGTTGATCAAGTTTGTTCAATTCTAGGTATTCTTGGCAGCCTAGTCTTTTGTATTTTCTAAGAATGCAAGTAACTCTTCACACCATAGCTTGATTTGGTCACTTGCTGGGAAGTTTGAGAGCTTAACCAAGAGTGTGTTCAAGTTGCTTTGAGTTTGTAATCCATTCTTAGTGTGTGCAAAGTGTTGCGTGTGTTTTCAATCTTCCTTTCTATGCTTGGAAACCAGCCAGATAGAAGTGTTTTAGGGTCCTAGATCTTCTGAGATCTCCTTATCCATCATTTGTTGAGAGGAAAGTGAGTGCTAGGTGCATTAGGACAGAGCCTAAAATCTGAAGAATCATTATATTCATGGCTTCCAATGGTGGGATCATGTTAGAAACTAATGATAGGTTGAATTCATCAAACTACTCTACTTGGAAAGTGAGGATGGAGTCCTTACTTGAGTTGAATGACCTTATGGACATAGTTGCAGGAACTGAAGAGAGACCACCCACAGTTCAAGAGCAACAAAGGTTTGATAAGAAGGCTAAAAGGGCTCTTCATATCATTAAAATGAATGTTACCAATGAACTTCTCAAGGAAGTTGGTAAAAGTCAAAGTGCAAGTGAGGCATGGAATGCCTTGAAGAAGCTCTTTGAATCAAAGTCCACATCTAGGGTATTGACCCTAAGGAGGCAAATATTTTCTAGTAGACAAAGAGAGGGAGAAAGTGCTCATGCATTTGTCTATAGGGTTAAGTCCTTAAGTGATGATCTAGCATGCATTGATGAAAGCATAAAAGATGGTGAAATAGTCCAAGTTATGTTGAATGGTTTGCTAGATGAAAACCTTGTGCAAAGTTTTGCCATTCAAAGAGTCTTGCCAAGTGTGGTTGACTTGCAAGAAATCTACGCTTAGCATGTTCTATCATCTGGTTTAGGTCCTCTAAAAAGTTTTTGACTGCTCCAACTTTTTCTTGTCTAAACCCTACAGCTGTGGGTGAGCGTGGCTGAAAACCGTACATCAGCATAAATGGGCTGTATCCCGTAGCTGAATGTTTGGTACTATTGTAGCAAAATCGAGAGATACTATTGTAAGCAAAATCGAGAGATACTCCTCCCAATTAGTCTGCTTTTTGCTGACGTATGCACGAAGCATATCCTCCAGCACCTGATTTACTCCTTTTGTTTGACCGTCCGTCTGTGGTACTCATGTCAAGTTTAGTATGGAGATGATGGAATACTGCCCTCAAAAAATTTCCATTAAGCTTATTGTCCAGGTCGCTGACTATGCTGGAAGGTAGACCATACAATTTAAATAGCCCATCTACAAACAACCTCGCTAACTCTGGAGCTCTAACGGTTGTTTTGGTCGGAATAAAGTGAGCCATTTTGGTCAGACGATCAACTGTGACCCATATAGCGTCATTACCCTTTTGGGTTTTAGGCAGGCCTACTATAAAATCCATGGAGATACTCTCCCATTCACCATCTGGTATATCTAAGGGCTGTAAC
The DNA here is from genome assembly GCA_029204225.1 of Diphasiastrum complanatum. NCBI lineage: Eukaryota > Viridiplantae > Streptophyta > Lycopodiopsida > Lycopodiales > Lycopodiaceae > Diphasiastrum > Diphasiastrum complanatum. The sequence continues at coordinate 24,171 of MU834812.1, forward strand.
AACCCTCCTGCCTTTAAACGCTCTGCTTTATTTACTTGACATTTCTGGCAACTGGTTACATATTGTTGGACGTCCTTTTTCATACTGGGCCAGAAAAATTGCCTACGAAGAAGCTCATAGGTCTTCTGAATGCCTGGGTGCCCCGCACTAGGATTGTCATGACACTCATATAGGACCTGCTGCTTATAATCCTCTGAATTGGGGACACATACTCTATCTCTATAGAGCAAGTACTCATCCTGAATGGAATACTGTTTCCATTTGAATCCTTGAGTCAACTGACCCTCAATCACTGGGGTTTGCTTGGGTAATACAGGCTCAGAATCCTCAACGTCATCTGACGTATACTCGGACTCATCATCATCCTCAACGAAAGCTGCCGTATTCTTGGATGAACTGACACCAGCCCCGAGAACTGGTTCTGGAGCCTGTAACTGTCTGCTCTGAACTGAGTTCCAGATAATAGAGAAGAATGCATCATGTTGGCACTTCTCTCTCAAGGACTCGAGTAACTCATTACGAATTTGAGTAAAACTCAGCTCGTTTATCATAGGCATTCTACTAAGTGCATCTGCTACTGTATTGAATTTCCCCGGTCTATATCTTATAGACATATCAAACTCTTGCATTAACTCAGCCCAACGAGCTTTCCGACCTCTGAGCTCAGGCTGATTGCAAAGGTATCTGAGACTTTCATGGTCTATCAAGACCTCAAAGTTGGCACCATACAAATAATGCCTCCAAGTCTTAAGGGCATGAACTATGGAGAAGAGTTCCTTATCATAGGCACTGTACCTAGTCGGAGTTGGCTCGAGTTTTTAACTTTCGAACGCAACTGGCCGTCCACTCTGAGTTAGTACAACACCAACTACAAAGTTGCTAGCATCTGTTTCGACTACAAATGTCTGATTGGGGTCGACGACTTTTAAAACTGGTGTTGTAGCTAAGGCTGTTTTGAGAGCATCAAAGCTCTCCTGCTGTGCGGACTCCCAAATGAACTCCTTTCCCTTCCCCTTAAGAAGATTTGTCATGGGAACTTCTATCTGAGCATATTCCTTGAGAAATCGTCTGTAATATCCCGCCAAACCAAGAAAGTTTGAAGCTCTAAAATATTCTGAGGTCTTTATGGCTTTAACCTTACTGGGGTCCATCTTAATCCCACCTACCGAGATAATGTGACCCAAATAAGCTACTTCTTCAACGAAGAATTCACACTTGGATTCTTTAGCATAAAGCTTATGCTTTCTAAGCAGTCGAAACACCTTCATGAGGTGTTTAAGATGCTCCTTCCTCGTTTTACTGTAGACGAGGATGTCATCCAAAAATACGACTACAAACTTACCGAAGTATGGTCTGAGGACACTGTCCATCAAGGTCATAAAGGTAGCTGGAGCATTTGTGAGCCCAAATGGCATCACCTTAAACTCATAATGACCATGACGAGTCCTAAAAGCTGTTTTCGAGACATCTTCCGACTTTATACACACTTGATGATATCCCGATCTTAGGTCTATTTTACTGAAAAAATTAGCCCTGTCGAGTTGATCAAACAACTCGTTTTCCCGAGGCATTGGGTATTTATTCTTAGTTGTGACTTTATTGAGGGCTCTGTAATCTACGCAAAGACGCATAGACCCCTCGTTCTTTTACACCAAAAGGACTGGTGAGGCCCATGGTGAACTACTGGTCTGAATTTGGCCTTTCCCAAGATTGGAAATAGAAACTTTAGGAATAAACTGAAAGTCACATAAGAATACCTGATGGTCGTCGTCTCCGATTGGCTGACAAAGTTCTGAACTGCAGACCATAGGGATGTTGGGGACATCATGCTCCCCATGCAATCGGATCTCTCGGCCTTTATGCTGAAAACTGAGGGTGTTCTCCTGATAGTTTCTGTGGAGAGGTCCTAAGCTGTAGAGCCAATCTTTCCCGAGAACAATGTCTGTGCGATCCAAGTGCATTATCTGAAAGTTTATTTCATCTTGGTACCCCTGAATACCAGGATTTAGATTACTTACTATAGTTTCCCAAATTCGCTGGACCTGCAGTAGAAATCTACTCCAAATTCCACTCAAGTTGTCCCGAATTTCCCCTCGAAACTTAAGGAAGAAGGCTGCTCTTTCAGCACTGGCCCTGCTCCAAGGTTTCTATCCTGAAACCGCTCAAAAATCACTGATTCTCACTTAAAAACAGAGGCCGATTTGCTACCAACCTCTCCCTGCCCAGCACTGGACCTGCTCTATGAATTTGGCTCAAAACTTATCTAATAAACAGAAGTTTACTCCACAATTCACTCAGTAGAAGGCTGATTTTCCAGCGCAGGCCCTGCTCTACTTACTACTGAAAAGTGGAAGAGATTCTAAGAAATCTCTCTACTTTCTCCCCTGCTGCTACTAAGCTCCCAAAGAAGGAGATGGCTCTGATACCAGTGTAAGAGATCCTAACACTACAGTAGGGCAAACACTAACTGATCCACCCAGCCTTGCCTACTCCCTGATATGGAGCAAGCCCCTCCTAGCCCAGTGTGAGGCCTGGTAGCATGCATACTGCCAAGTGTCGGCCACGTGGCTCTGACGTGGCCGACTGCACGTCGGGACCCAACGTGGGGCCCTATCCTGTTGACAGGGTCCCTAGGCTGTGTTAGGCCCGCCATAGCTATGGACGTGCTGGCACACTACTCACACTGTCTTGCCCTGTTGGTCATGTATGCTGGACACGACCCTGACTGTGGTATCTGACCTCCTGTGTTCTCTAGGGTTCGGCACTGGTCACGTGCTCGTAACATTGTCCTTCCTGCGCAAGTGACATTGCAAATAGTTAGTCATCTTTCAAAGGCACGAAAGCAAAGTGAAACTGAAACGAAAAGAAAGTGGGAGGAGTAATACCTATCATCGTCCAAGTCAAATCTCTGAAGCGCCTCACCGTGTCCAAAAGTCCTCCAAACACTATGTCTTGGAAAAGCACTGCCTTTGTCATGCAATTTTTGAACTCATAAAATCCCTCACCGGATGCCACCCTCTGCAAATGATCTCATAAGACGCATAGTCACTCGAGAACCTGGAAAAGGTAGGCAAAGCGAGTGCGATTCAGGTCCAGTCGCGAGAAGGTACAAAACAATGCCAACACGCGCTTCTTCCTGGTGACGAAGTTCACCACACGCATGGCCTGAGAGGTGAGCTGCAAGAAAAACATTAAACAAAAATCCATTAAAAGCTTAAAGTGGTTAGGGGCCTAGAACAACTAACAAGTGGAAAAGGCTTTACAAAGTGGCAAAAATTGTGCCTCACGAACCCATGGAAGTGTGACCATGTCGTGAATGAGAAGATCGATGCAATGTGCAACATGGGGTCCACACAATACTGGGGTGCTCCCTCATCACCAGCTCTCCCATCTGTATGCGGTTCCTGGCGTTGTCTGTGACAACTTGAACCACGTGATCTACCCCAATCTCCTGCACTACATCTCTGACTGCCTCATAGATGAACTCGGCCGTGATGGCTAAACCAGCTCGAGTGCATCCACGCCTCGTAGGAAGACTATGCCAAGCGGGCAAGATACTAGGATATTGTCGATAGATCGCCGACGAGTGTCAGTCCATCCATCACTCAATATCGAGCATCCATATGTGCAAAAAATAACATTTCTTAGACATATACAAACAATGTGGTACTTTGCAAAGTGAAACAAATGTAGCGGTAAAGAGCAGCAAAGAATTCTTACGTTTGCCACATTTTGTGAATGGAGCTCAACTCCCATGTGATAGTCTCCTCCTCGTGTGCTGGTAGCTCTAGGAACATCCCCCCCGTGTGACTAGGCCCTGCCTTTGCATCTGCTCCAGGCCCTACACTTACAAGACCCCTAAACCCTAGAAAACACATGATTTGGGCATGCCATTGAAAACTTTCTCACCAAGCGATGACAGCCAAAACTAATAGCCTAAGCATGTTTGTGAGCATGAAGAAGCACAATTTAGCCTCAATTTGCACCTCAATCGGATGACTACATGACAATTTACCAAAAGATCCAAAAACACATGGAAAAGAGGCTCGAGATTCACATCTTTTGCTACAAGCAACAATGGGGAAACTAACATGATAAGCATGTCTGTGGGGTTCAATGCAGATGAATTGAAGCTAAAAACCATTTCATTACATTGCCTACATTCCATGAGCTTCCAAGATGTGAAGACAAAACCTACCTAAAACTGTTTTGGAGAGAAACGCCACTGCCTCGTCGCTACCACCGTGCTGATCACACACTGAACAATGCTCCAAGATGGCTACAATCCACCATCACCATCTCTCTCTATTACACTCCAAGAAAGCAAAGTTTTTTATGTGGGCCGCGGGCTGCCTGCTCGCGGCCCACATAAGAAAATTTGCATTTTTGTTGCACGTTCTGAGACTGCATTTCTGGTCTCGGAACGTTGCCATTCCAGATCGTCCGATCCGTAACGTGCTTGCAGCGGATCGCGATCTGCTGCAACTCTGATATGTGTATATATATATATATATATATATTGTATTTTGGTTGTGAAAAGCGAAAGTGTCAAAATAATTTGCAGGATATCCAACAAAAAAACATTTGCACAATATCACGCAAAAATTAGACTGATACAATTAGCAGTATCTGATAAAAATAGAGTCCTTGCAATGTTTTAAAACATTTCGAAAAACTACCATCGAATCCCCCATATAAAATCATGTTTTTTGAGACCCATATTGCAAAAAGAACAAAAAACAAAAAACATCCCAAGCAAATCCTAGAAACACCCTTTGCAACTCTCTCTCTCTCTCTCTCTCTCTCTCTCTCTCTCTCTCTCTCTCTCTCTCTCTCTCTCTCTCTCTCTCTCATCCTTCAACCTATTCACCCCCAACATGATATTTGAATCCATTAAACACCTTAATAGTTGTCGTGCCCGTGATATTGAAGACTTGGAAGCAGAACTTCTTATCGATCCGAAAGATATACTCTCTCCCATCCATTCTGATCTTTTTAATCAAGTTGTGATTCAAGGCTTCCCTACCTCTTAGTGTACCAATGTCATACGTCCCATTCACAAGGGAGGTGATCCCGTGAGGCTAGAAATCTTAATCCACGTAATAAGCCAATATCTAGGTGTATAGGGCAAATAGGGCCACCCACACAATCAACCTCCACAAAATAGAGGGGTCCATCCCAGACTCTATACACATAAGATCTGTAGATAAAATATAGTGGTGCATGCCCTTCGAAAACAGACAAAGGTACTGGGGAGGTGAGTAGACACACTGACTGGGAATACCACGAGAGATGAAAACCGTGACTATGCAATAATCGTGATGGCATGAAAGTTGTGTAGGGGATGTATGGTCTTGTTGCTATCCTTTTGTGTTATAGTTTGGCCGATTCGAATTGGAAAACGGTTTGAGCCATTTTTTTTCAATGCTAAGCCTTTTATTCTTATAAAAATAGATTTTGAATGCTATTTACAACACTTTATATAATATTACTAATAATTGTTTTGTTTGTGACACGTGCATTGACTTGTCTACCTATTTGTGCATTGAAACTTGAGAGTGAAGACTGGTAGTTTGGTAACCTCTAGTTGCATTGAACAATTTGAACTACGAGCAAAATCTTTTGCAATTGAACAAACATCAATGATGATAGTATATACATCGTACTAGTAACCAGTGACTACATAGCCTCTCTCTCTCAAAAATGCCAAACTCCAACTTCATGAATCATTAGCGGACCAAAGTGACAAAATCTCAAATACAAGTTAAAACAATAATTCAAATCACAATAAAATATCAAGACTGGTAATCAACAATGAATCGGGCATTTTTTTTTTGGGTTCGAACTGAAAAACGATTCAAATTTGCTCCAAAATATTTGTTCAATTCGAATTCAAGGTTCAAACCCTGATTCATGGAAACTATGATCCATGCCAGTCTCTGCGGACAATTGATGAGCAGCAAAACCACCTCAACCTGAAGTGGAGGAATTGAAAACTCCGCCAATTCAGATCATCCGTGAGAGCACAATGTCTATGGATGGGATATATTGGCCCAATAAGAGGAAGTGAGGCCCATACACTAAGTCTCAGTTGCATACACAGTTGTCAAAGTTACCATGGTATAAACAAGCGTGACACACTTGGAGCATCACGAATGTATCGTCTGAAACAAAACCTATCAAGTTGAACTAAAGATCCATGTCCCTTGTCTCACACTAAAAGTCGGATCAATGACAAGAACGCTAAGGTATGTATATGAAGAGACTACTTCCAAGGGGTGCCATCTCATAAAACTTCCAGCCTTTGCATGAATTCATAGGAGATGTTAAAGACCATCACTTTGGCATTCGCAATTCACCGTCAATTCCCGACATGAACAAAAAGAGCATTATGCATCCAGATGTCTCTGTAATACTTCTCTGGACCTCGACATGAGGACCACATCATCGTCATGGAGCAGAATAAAAATCAGCAGGTCACATAAAGTAAATTCCTCACCTCCATCCTGCATAATCATCCTCTTCAGCAAATCAATGTGAAGTCCAAACAAGATAGTGGAGAGTGAGCTTCAACTGATGGTGTGATGTCCTCCTTTGATCGAAAACAGCCTATCACTCTCTCATATAGAGCTACAATCGCCAATATTGTATCAGAATGGAAACCAAGGTCCTATAATCTCTGGATAAGTAAGTGTCTCGAAACGGAATCATAGGCCTTCCGAAAATCCACGAAACAAGTTACAACAATATACATGCTCATGTTTGGATCTGCCCTCCTCAATAATAGATCTCAATGTGAAAGTATGATCAGAAGTAGAGTAATGAGATCAAAAACTTGCATGCCCCAAAGCATCTACATGTCTGATCTCGGCTTCGCAGCTAAGTGTTGTCTATAAGACTAAGCCATATACTTTGGCGATAATGTTGCCAATAATGATAGTGCAGTAGTTTTCTAATTTCATGGGAAGATCTGGATGGGATGTATGACATTGGTGCACTAGAAAGTGGGGGAGCCCTAAGTGACTGCATGATTAAAGAAGTCCGCTAGAATGGGGAAAAGTATGTCATTTGCATGGATAAGAAGTTTTACTTCTAGGACTTTAATATCTCTTGCACAACGATTCTTAATAGACTAAACGATCAAGCAAGGTGTGAAAAGGTTGAAAGGTAAGATGATGATGGGAGAAGCAATAGGGATAGTATGTAGAGATTTAGAGTATTTTATCCAAGTGTGTAGGTCAACTAATGCAGGAGGTGGTGCAAAAAAATTAAATTCACACCAAAGGGCCCCTGAAGAAGAACTAAAGAGAAAGTCAATGAGCCTCTCCCTTCGTTGATCTCATAGGTCGTCTTCTTACGACGCATGGTAATTTCAAGTATGAGGTAGAGAGAGAGTAATGTTTTTTTTTTTAAGTGAGGATAGGGAATGAGATGAAACATGTATTAGAATCTAGAGCAATGTTAGAAGCATTGATCATTACTTATTCATAATCAATGTAATAATAGAATCTAGAATAATTTGATCTTACTAATTAGTGTTACAAGTTGCAGATCAGTGTTATATTTAGGGTTTAGAGAGAGTTGAGACCATGCCAACTTCCAAGGGATGTTGCATGACCCTTGAGTCTTGACCATCAATGTATGTAGTATGGATTATGACAATAGGTGAGACTCGAGTTACATATGAATCATGACAATAGGTGGGACTCGGGAGTTCTATCTCCCAAGTCAAAATTCAAGATTGATTGTTGGTTGACTATAATCTACATTGTGAATCAAACACTAAAAATACACGTGTTTTGTAGAAGGCCAGAAATAAAATCCCCGTTGGGGAAAAAGAAAACAAAACCAATTTGCCGATTCTTTACTGTTTCGAAAAGGCGTTTTGAGATGGTCCATGAAACATTGGAGAGGGATGTGTATGCATTTGTGGAGGACCAAGCTCCCCAAATGAGGACCTTTTATTAAACATTACTTCATATTCAAAAGCGGATATGCTGCTTTTGGGTGATTTCAATGCCTGGATAGCGAATAGGCAGGGGAGATTCATGATGTGGAGGTTGACCCTCTACATCTTCATGCACTTGATAGTGAGAAGTTGGACACCACCAGATTGTCAAAAATTGTGGAATAAAGAATTGAGCTTTGAAAGCTCACTTGTCACCAACCTTCATCGATTGGGGCCAAAAGTTTCAACTCCAGAAGTTTGAAAAAAGGTCCAAAACCTATATATTTGAGCATAATCAAAGGTTTCTAAAAATTTTCAGATTTTCAGGCTCCCTACCAGCAATTCAGCACCCCAACAACTTGCTAAATCTCATAGAAATCCAATAAGCGTAGAGAAAGTTATAGCCATTTTCCCGATTCCCAGAACAGCCAATTTCCAAATTTCAGATCTAGAAATCCTTGTTTTCGGGCTCAATTTCTCAATAAAGCTCCTTGCCCACCAATGATATACTGTAAGACATCAATTCCCCCACTTCCCCTGCGACTGTCAACCGTTCGTCCTTTGTAAGCTAACACTGTTTACATTTTGTACCACAGGATTCTACAAAAGGCTTGATCTTTGGCCAACAAAAATCCCTTTGAATTAAATCCGATGTCCTTTGTACTCCCAAATGAACAAGATGTTGCTTTAAACCTTGACATCATCAAGTACACAAACTTTTTTTAATTTTTTGACAAAAGTCAATTTCAAACAAAAATGGGATATTTTACTTTTACCTTCTCCTTCCTCACTCGACTAGGTGCCATGAATTCTAGATTCACCAATGCATATATCACCAAACTCAACTTCTTGCTAAATGCAACCACAATATCTGTCGTTGTGAGAGAGTCCTTTAAGTGAAAGGTAAAAGTGGGTAGAAAGGTCTGTGAAGCAAAGTTCATCTACTTCACCAACTCGACTGAGATATCAACTACTTCATTTTTCAAACCTTTCAAATACTAATCAAATTCTTACATTAGATCATGCCAACAAGCTTTTCGACCCCTAAGTCTAGTTGATTACAAAAATACTTAGGAGGTTGATGATTCATGCCTACTATATATATAAGTAATGTCTCCAAGTTTTGAGCACATGGATCACAACCAAGGTTCCTTTTTTGAGTTGTGTATTGGCATACTTAGAATTCAAAACTTCCATATAGCAATTTCTATCAAGGTCATAAACAAAACAGCAAACTAGAATTAAGTAAAAGATAAGAAATATCATAATCAGAATTAAAAAAATATTTTAACACATGCATGGTAAAGATCATAGGTTCTAGTGGAATAAAATCATCAATAGATAAATTAAATACTCTACTATCAATATAAACCATAACTGATGATTTTAATAATCAATTTTCGAAGTATCCACTTTGCTCCAAAATCATTCGTATCCAAGAATGATATTTGTGCAATCCAGATTCCTCACATGAAAATTTATTCTTTCACATAACTCATCCAACTCTGGCTCTTGATTCAAAACTTTCACATCCCAAATCTCAATATGCAACCCTAAAGTCAAGCGAAAACAATATATTGATGGTCATTTGCCATGAATGGAACCTTCACTTTAAGCACCAAGTGAGAGTTTATAAATTGTGAGCTATGCCAAAGTCTTATAACAAAGTAACTTCATTTCCTAAAAATTATCCTTTAAGACAAAACAAATCATTAGTTCCAAATGAAATATTCTTAAGTGAGCAATCCCCCTCACAAGTATCAATAAGAAAAATCGTAACAAGTTACAACCATAGCCAATTTCTTATTTTTATTAGGGCATTCAATCTTTAATCAAAAGTTGCTACTTCGAAATGAAGAGGCTACTATAGTAGTCTGAATATAAAGCAAAAACATTTCGTCGACATTCTAATAATCAAGTGGTAAGCCCAAAGCCTAAAGGGTCAATTGGCACACTTTTTTACAAACAATGTAAAGAAAGAGAATTTAAAAGTATAGTTGCTTTCAACAATTGTCATCCACACATGCTCATTTCTTTCAGGACCAATAAATGCACAATTTGCCAATCTTTGGATTAGATATCATGCTTCTCAAATAAGAAGTCTCAAGAAAAAAATCAGAATGCCACAAGTACTAAATACTTACGTATTTGAAACTAGAATGCCAAATAAAGTCTTTAGACCATGCCCATGAGAACTCGATGGACTTGCATATGATTACTCTTGAAACATGTAAAGAAAGTTAAATGGAAGGAGCTTGAGAAGACCATCATAAGATTTTCATAAAAGTTAGTCCAAGTCACTCAAAAGCTCTTAGATAAAATTGGGAGATTCATTTTGTACAAGTAACAAGAGTGTCTTACATAAAGTCATCTCAAAATTCACCACAAAAATCATTCCCTTGAACAAAAGTCACCCAAGAGTTCTACTTACTCATACTCAAGCTGTTGTTCAAATGTGTTGTGGAAAAATTCGCACAACATAATTGTTTTATCTAGCTGATAATCAACTTTAGGCAAATTTAAGAGTCATAAAAGTCATGTAAAGTGGAGACTTATTTTATTGGCTTTAACTGGCAAGATTTTTCCACCAAGGAATCAATTTCTATTTTAGTGCTTTCATCAACAATGATGCAAAAGGACATTGCAACTTCCTCATCAGTGAAACCTGATTAGCTAATTGACTCACGAATAATCTTGCGTATGGAGAAAAGGACAATGGATCTTGAAGTTTGCAAGGTTTTCAATCAAATCTCCATGTGAATACATGGTTACAATTTGAAATCCAATTTACAAGATAGAACCTTTTTCTATAGCTTAAATTAGTCTTTACTGTTGTAGTACCGCAAGACATTGCAAGCGATAGTGATACCTTGGAGCCTTGCATTCCAATCTTGGCAACGCTTTATGTGTTGATATGTGGATGTACAATGGAAGCTAGTGCTAAAAAGTAAAGCTGCAATACTAAAAACATTCCTTCCATCTCGAATTTAGAACTTCATGTGAAAACAACCTATAGGTAGAGAAACACCAACCTAGTAACCTCTACTTGAGTTATAGCTCATGGAATACATATTGATGAAGCCTTCTAACATGATGCAATGAGCCAAGCTGAAGGCTACAAGTGAAATTATAAGGTGAGCATCACACAACCTTCATTTGTCTAAAGTATGGACAATGAAAATGACAAAGAACCTCTACGATTTTAACTCATCACTGTTATCAATAATTCCAAGCATTTCAATAATCTCAATACTTGTCAATATATTTATAACACTGGCACGTATGTTATGTATATTTAACGCTCACAATCAATATACGATCAGTGAGGACTAGATACTTTCGGGAGGGTTTCCCCTCTGAGGCCCTTCCTCCTAGGCAGCAGCCCTAGGAGGCAGCGCCGCCCTTCCCCCACAAACTTTCAAATTTTTTCTTTTTGTTGCACTGCACAGGCTGTGTATATCTGCAGCTGCTAAATTTTGAAACATTCCCCCATTTAAGGCTTGTCCGTTTCCTTAGATAAAATTGAAAAGTGATACTGGCAGCAAACAATAGAGTGAATAAACAAATCAATTAACTGCAGAGTCCACTAAAACGTCAATCCCGTAAACTTAACTAGGAAGTAAACGTGTAACTATTCTGACATCCTTTTCCGCCTAAACCTCTATTAAAGTCTTTCTGAAGGCTTGTTCCATACTTGCTTATGCATTGTACATCCTATATTGTTTTTGTCGATGGTCACACCCTATCTAAAGCAGGATGAGCATATTCTGCACCACCATTGGAGCGGCAGCGGTGGTGCAACAACCATCCAATGGAGATGGGGATGATAGCACCATCTCCTCAAAATGGTGGTATCATTCCCCGCCCTTAGATTTGTGGGACACCACCACTGCCACAGCAGTGGTGCAGAATACACTCATCCACCAGAGCGTGCTTACTAGAGTGCTATGCTTACCTCACATCTTATCAAGATATTGGATTAGAACTCTTTGACTGCTGTATGGGAAAAGTTAAACATCTATAAGGCTGAAAGAACGCATCTGATAATTTTTACAAGGATCTTGTTACACGTTATAGTTGTAGTTAAGTAATGAATACGTTGCCCCCTATACGTAAGCATGCTCAGCCAAATAAGGAAACTAGGATGGTCAATTTGATTATTTTTGTGAACTGGAATATTTTTGGCAAATGGTCTTAGCGTGCACGACTGTCATCACTGCATCCTTACTAAAATTAAAATGGTCATAACCATGCTAAAGAGTGACGAATATGGCTGAAAGTGAACAGGAGAGTACTATATGCCCGGCTCAACCTTTCTCATATAACCGAGAGAAACACAGCTCTGAAATCTGAACCGCTGCTGACTGTAATCCATCACTTCATTGACATGGACGTTCTACCAACCGACGAAAGTACTAAGAAGGAGCCAAGAAATAGACCTTGTGATACATCATAGTCTTAGGTAGTTTCTGCTACAATCAATGCCATAGGACATATGCTAATCCGTTCTGCATAACAACAAAGTCCGTGATCTGTCGGATTCCTCGCAGGCTACCTCGACACTACGGAAACCGCTGGCTCTTTGTTGATTGCCTTTTCAAGCATCTCAGAGCAAATTTAATCGTTTGCAAAGTCTATTAAAATTTCATGTATTCCACAAGACGTACCACCGTCTTGTATCGCTCAGGAACCACGAGACGTAGAAAAAAATGAGAGGCATCCTCTCAATCTCAGCTGATAGTGTTGTTAAACAGCTAGCTATACCAGGAGATTTATGGCATAGAGGGAAATATAGAGAATGAGGAAAGGTCATACCTGGGGCTAGCATACTCGAATAGCTTCCCCGTGCTAGAGAAAATAATGAGAGCAACCTGCGCATCACACAGGACAGAAAGCTCGTGAGCCTTTTTCAGCAGTCCCCCTCGACGTTTGGAAAATGTCACTTGTCGACTAGTCGCATTCTCGATCCTCTTGATTTCTATCTTCCCCCGGCCCATCGTGCTGGGCTCTGGCCTTGCTTTCACGAGTCTGTCGTGACGGTGTTGACAGTGATCTCGAGAGCCAAGCGCTGCCTAAACCCACGAGGATGAGCAGCACATGTCGAAGACCCCTTCCAACGCAGTGCTTGCTTGCAAGTCTAACATAGCACTTTCCAGAACATTGCTTCAAACTGTAGCATTTGGGTAAGGTCTGAAGAAAAGAAAGAACATGTATCCAGTGAAAGAAATGGGACCAATGGGTCAGCAACGATGTACCGGAGACGAGGAGTAGTTTGTTTGCATTCACAGTCCTGAAGCTAGCCCTGCGTAGCAACATTGGCGCAGCCAAAATAGCAAGATCCTCAGTAAAATAGTGATTAATACAAACAGAGATTAACAAGGACCGAAGCCTATAAATGATAGACTAAAATCTCTGTTCAATTTTTCTACGGCATGTAATAGTCTTGGACTCTTATATGGATAAAAGTATTGAGCTGATTAACAGGGCTGAAGCATTTGAGTACTACCTTGCGCTTTTGTTAGTCCTTCAATTTTTCGACATTTTGTAATAGTCTTAGAATCTCTTATTAAAGTATTAAGTCGTAGCCGTTTCATGGCAACCCTCCGTTAACACTTCGAAGAGTTTTGCAAGATCTAATCCCAAGATCATTTCGGCTCACAGCACTGACGATATAGTTTCGAAAGCCTTGCAAGATGAAGATCCAATCTCATGATCATCTCGGCTCCCAGCACAGATTGCTCGTGTTGAATTGTACTGAGCTCACAAAGACTACATAAACGATAGGACGGATTTTCACACGAAAGCAAAAGGATCCATTTTTCCCACTGTATGCAAAATTCCCTTACGAAACTGTCTACAAAACATCTAAATACGTTCTAATAAATTTTCGACTCGAAATCCAGACTCTCGTTGCATGCCAGATCGCAGATGTGTGCGCAGTTGGATGGAGCTCCGGGAGCAGCAGCTCAAAGAGAAAAAACGTAGTTTTTGAGGCAAATTTAAACAAAACTGAGGACATAGATTCTGGTTGGAATATGAAGTAAAAGAATCCCTTAGCATTGAAACTTGCGCTGCGTCGAGATCTGCCCTGCCACACACATTACCCGTAACCCCTCTCTCTTTTTGGCGAAAATACCAGATGCCTCGAGGCTCAAGGCAAATGCAAACGGGAGTAGAAACCCCTGCAGGCGTAATTCCATTTAGACATCTATCGTCAGCCAAACCAAATACGTATCTTCCAGTTTTAGACTGAGCAGGAAATGGCATGTCCAAACTGGGAAGAAATCCCCACACGCATAGCTATAAAAATAATAATAATAAACAATTGCTATTTAACTTATAAGAAATAGTGCAAGAGATATAAAGTAAAGTAGCACAAACAATCATAATTTATGAACGACCAATAAAGTAGTACGACCTACAAACCCTGTTAAAGTAAAAACTATAATAGCTACTCATGACTCATGCTATTTCCTCTTCATAAAAGTTTTAAGCAAATAAAATTGAGAAAATTCTCTTTTGTGTTAAGTGTGACATGAGAGTTTTCTCGTGAGTCTTGGATGGCTTTTTATTTTCTTTTGGCCTTGCAAAGGCAATAATACTATATGTTGAGCTTAGTCAATGGAGTTTGAAAAAAAAACAGTTTATGTTAAAGAATAAAGTGTGTGATGGTCTCAAGTCTCAACTTTTGAGGCTTGGACCTTGAATAAGGACTCATTTACCGAACATATAACCTCATCAAGATCATGTATGGATGTAAAATAGCAAAAGATAGAGAAATGTAATCTTATCTTTGGTTCTCTCCTACATTTGTGTGGATTTCCTTATGTATGCTTGTTGGATCTCTGATTTAGTAGTATACTAAATGCATTCTTAATGTTGTACGGCTTTACAGAGCTTAGAATCAAATCTAAACATTTGTTGATTAGTTTTTTATTCTATTTCATTTTCGTAAAATGATCTTGATCAAACTAGTGAGACTGTGTAAAGATTGCCTAACAATTTGTTAAGTGATTTGCTATGCAATTATATTGGCCTAGATCTATATTTAGGATCATCATTAGATTCTAACATATACATGAAAACAATGCAAATTTAACTTAAAAGATGAGATAGCATTCAAAGCCGCAATGAGGTTTCTATGATGTGCTTTCATACCCCAATCACCCTACATATAATTTTCAAAACACATTACTCAAACAAACCCAAAATATATGCGTGTGTTTGTTAGTGACAACAAACCATACATGCATCTTCTTTTTTCTTGTTGAATTCCAAAAAAAACAATCAAAATTTTAAACAAAAAAAAAAGTATGCAATGTGATAAAACAAAAACAAAAACCAAAAAAGAACTAACAAAAATTAAAAAACCAAAAATCCAGATTATTTTTCAAAAAGCCAAAGAAAAAAATTCAATGCACATTACGATAATCCCTATGTTTGAATCTCGAAAAGGAAGATGCAATTATACCACAAACCATCTAACCATAGCCCTACCAAAGGCACATAATACCTCCAAAATCACAACCCTAAAGACAAAGCTATTCAGACCTCCGCTAAGCACAAGTTATGGACAAAAATGCTCACCACGATAATGGCACAAATTACCAAAGCCTAAAATTGGTGTTCATGAAGATCGTATTTCACATAGCTTTAAAATGCATGTTCTCGTGAAGGGTTCTCACCCACCTGACCCCCCACCATAACTTACAAGCAAAAAATTCATTTCAATCAAAAGCACTAAAGCCAAAGGGAGAAGGAAGAAGGACAAATTAAAGAATGAAAATTTCACATCTAGAAGAATCAACAATATATCTTTCCATGAATAAATAAAAAATAAAGTGATTTAAAAAAAATACAAAAATGCCATGTTAAAGTCACTTGCTAAAACAAGTATTGATTTTGCATAAGACAGACTTATTTTAACATCATATCCTAGAACAAGTGCACTTTAGCAAAGAGGAAAACTTGTTGTTGACCTTCCAAGCCAAGATATAATCCGATTATGAGTTTACAAAAAACAAAACAAAAAGGATTTCATTTTCATAATATAGCTAGAAAATTTGCTCCATCCTTCAATTGCATTGCTACCCCTATGCAAGGTATGGAGACAATTTAATGATGTCAACCTCCAAAAGTTAGCCACATAGTAGCTTTAGAATTGGAATCATAATGGAGATGGACACTAGCCACCATCAAGAAACTAGACTTTACATTCAAACTATTGAACATATATGCACCCTACCCGAGTACAAAGCATGTTGATTCTCGTTACTCCCTCCCTAGACGTCAAAGTGCAAATTCTTTCTCATGGGAATCTTCAATATTTATTTGAACTCTAGCACTTGCCAATGGCAAAGGGAAATCCTCCCACTTAGAATAATGTAGTTGTTTTGATTTTGCTTCCATGACAGGGCCATGTTGATGCCTTTGAAGTATATAACAACCTCCTTCACCAAACTTGGCCACATTGTCGACTAGAAACGATCTCAACTACAAATACTTGGCTCTAATTACAAGTATTCGATTGAGTTTGGCAATGGAAATTAGGAGTAATCTATGGTAAGGTGGTGCAAAAGTGGAATCTTCAAGACTACAAATATGATTTGAATCTTCAAGCGATGGCATTTCAAAAATTTGATATGTTGTACAAAAAGGCATTCATGTACATCCAATTATTGATTTGAAAATGTGAGTAAAAATTTGAATTAAATGGAGTACAATTGGAGATTAATGGTAAAGACACTCTTATAAAGTGGCCAGTGACCTTTGTCAAATGGTAAATAAAAAACAAGTAAAATCTAATCTTTGTACTCATCGTTTAAATGATAATTTGGTTGTAGAAGAGAATCAAAGCAAATAGAAATAAATAAAAAAAGGAGAATAATTTATAGTCTATTAAATTCTTTTGATGTTTTTCCAGAAGATTTATCTTCCTCTTCCTCGTTTTATAAAACCTAGAATAGAGATAGCACATGGTAGCAAACTCGTTCTCAGTGAATTCTACAAGCAAGACTTAAGAATGGAAAGAAATAGAATCTAAAAAAATGATTTTATCAAAAAAAAAATTGGATTGAATCAACACTTCTTCTTTTAGTGCTCTTGTTTTGCTAGTACCCAAAAACAAAATCGGATTCTTTTGCTGATGTATAGAAGTCTTGATGTCATTGTAAGTTAATCATATCTTGTTCCTATGATAAATTATTCGATTGAAAAATGCTCACTTGAGGATGAAATTGAGGCCAATATGTGACGTTGGCCAACTACGGAAAACTATGTTGTGCAAACTTCATTCTCAAGTTACCTCTTTAGAGTGCTACACAAGTTACTACATCCTAATGGCTCTACATCTAAAAATGTTTCATTTTAACCACTAGCAATAGCATAAAGTTAGAATTAAAAATATAACTTGCATACTAGGTTAAGATTTGAAGAGGAAACTCATCCTCCATACTTTATGCAAATAGGACCTAGCCCATTCATTTCTAATATTGAAATAGAGAGTATCCCTTTAGTTTGCTTTCATTTGTTGTATTGTGGAAAAATAACAAACGCTATATTATGAGCTAATGTTGTGATCTTTCTTATTTAATGTGTATGGACATATGAATAAAGGTTATTGGCATCTTATCGATCAAATCTATAGCTCTTGCGAATGCTTGAAAAGAATCTTAAAAACTTAGTGATGCAATATAGCTATAGTGCAATATCACATTTCCACAAATTGATCACCTAGTTTGAATATTTTATAATGATATGAATTGAGTATTGTCATTTGTGTTTGAACTTCTCTACTTTTAATTGGCTAATGATTCATGAAATTGGACTTTGACAATTTTCAAAATACATCATTCAACTTCACATTTGTTTCAAATGCATGCTCAAAGCACAAACATGTAGACAGATAAATGCACGAGAATGAACATGATAATTATTAGTAGTAAGTAGTATATAGAGCATTGTGAATAACATTCAAAAACTGATTTTATAAGAATAGAAGGCTTAGGACTTTTAAAAGAAAACCCAAAAAAATACAAACTATGAATCAACTGAAAACACTATGTAGCATTATTGTTCATTACATTGTGTAATCTTCAAATAAAATCAAGCTTGGTGCTTCTTCTTCTTGTTGACAAATTTTATCATGGTATCAAACTTTTTCAAAGCTTCATCAAGATACAACATAGGTCTTTTTTTTAGTATCTTCATTCATTTCAAAAACGAATCAATTCAGATTCCATGCTAGAGGACTATCAAAATTAAGAGTGTAAACTTTTAAATTTGGTGCTTCGATGGGATGCCAAGAAATTGATTTGTTAGATTTTGGAAATATTTTGGAGACTT
Source organism: Diphasiastrum complanatum (assembly GCA_029204225.1). NCBI lineage: Eukaryota > Viridiplantae > Streptophyta > Lycopodiopsida > Lycopodiales > Lycopodiaceae > Diphasiastrum > Diphasiastrum complanatum. The sequence goes on from MU834812.1 coordinate 42,463, forward strand.
TTGCAAGTCAATTTGAAGACATTCTCAAAGTTGGAAAGAGCCATAAGGAAGACAACAAGTGAACAATGTCTTACATCAAGATGCTAGTTGGAAGTTATCCACCAAAATCAACACTTTTTTGAAGTTTATAATCTCTTTTAGAATAATGCGCATCTTTTGCATTTTACATTTCAAACTCAAGTTCATGTTTGTTAAAAATTGGTGATGGTAGAATTCCCTCACTACATGTCTTTATTCGCTAGTTTTGTTCATATTCAAGTTCAGATGTATGTCAACCAATCATGGAGTATTACATTCGAACTTTTCATCAGGTGTTCAAAACATTTTAAAACACTTATAAAATGTGTTTATAAAATCTGACATGAGGAAATATCAAACTTTCAAAATATGTCCTTTGTTAATCAATATTCTAACATTTGTGAGTTGCAATTTGATGCTAATTAGCAAGTCTGATTCAAAATCTTTCAGATCTTGAGTGATCTCTTTTTTATGACTTTTGATCAGTCTAATAAGCACAAAAAGAGTGCAAGCTAGCACTAGAAAAAATTGTATCAAATTTTATTTGAGGTTGATCAAATTTGTCAAGGATTTAGTTAAAGCTTTGCATAATAATCTTGAAATTGGAGTATGACTACATCTTCTTTTGTATCATGTTGTTCTTAATAGGTGTTAAAATTTTCTTAATAAAATATTATTAATGTAGTTAAAAGGGCAAAAGAGTAAGGAAAAACCATTCCATGTCATTTTTGGTCAAGTTGCGATGAAGCTGTTCCAAATCTATGAAGTTCATCTAAGATGTCTCATTCTTGTTTGTATTTAGAAGTTGTGATAGCTTACATCTTTTATTTTTTTTATTCGAAAGGAAATGATGAAATCACTTCTTATTAAACAAAATACAATGAAAGTTGTGCTGGCAAAACCTTATCAAAAACAAGATTTGGTAACATATGAATGAATGTTTCAAATGATTTAATCTATGAGATAATGTGTGCCAGATCAAAAAAACCATATATGAGATTTTCCAAACAGTTCATGGATCAAAGAGCACCAATAAATATTAAGAATCGTGAAAGAATAGTGTATTTCTTTCTTCTCAGTACGGTAACATTTTCAAGAGCAATATATGCATTTTGATGAGAATGTTTCTTATGTTATTGGATATGGCTTGAAACATACAATGACTAGCTTTATTAGATGTAATTGAAGCAATGGCACTAAGTTTTGATGGTGATGGCAATCCAAAGGATAGTGGTTTCATTGATTGTTTTGATGATGACATGATTGGTCAAGTAGGCAATGTAACTAGTCTTGCAGAATCTGATTGTGTCTGTTCTTTTTATCCAAGTTGGATGAGTTTCATTGATGGGATCAAAGATCTTCTTGCAGCAAGAAAAAAGGAATGTGACTTGGGAGGGTGTAATTGAGCACACATGACAACACAAGCAAGATAAATGTTTGAAAAAAAATTTCAAAAAAAAAGTTGGGGAGGGGGATTGAGGTACAATCCCCCCCCCCCCCCCCTTGTGTACCCTCTCCCAGCCCCCGCTGCGCTGTCCAGCGGGCCCCCCACCTTCCTCCCTCCGGTCGCTGG
>MU834813.1:0-44050 GCA_029204225.1 Diphasiastrum complanatum
AGGTTTAATCTAGATCCCAAAGTGGTATCTCATTATTTACAAAATCAGAGGCCCTCAAATCTATTTCTCGCTTTCTTAGCTAATCCTTTACTTCCCAGTAATCTCTCAAATATAAGACATCAAACTAGTTTATATGATTATTTCCAACATAAAGTTATTCTTCTGAAAGACTGTTATGTCAAATAAATTACTACTTGTGTGAATAGACTTGGAATTCAGAAAATTCTAAGCTTAAAGTGTTTCGATTTCTTAAGCCTTGAATATCTCTTTTTGCAAAAATGGATTTCGATAGAATGGTAGTTTCTGTCACTCGAGTTGAGAATATTTGAAGGAAAAGTCATGTTTGTAATTGAGTGAATCCTTTTGTGGAATGCACGTATTACTGTTGGATATTTTCATATATCATCTTTCCAATTAACTTTTATTGAAATTGATGATTTCTTTAAAAGGAGGGGTGAAGTGATGGGATAAAATTCTATTTGGAAATCTGTGGACTGCATAGCTTTCGGAAGAGAACCAGTTGTGGCATAGAAATGAGATTTGGTCTGAAAGTAATTTTGGATAAATTCAGAGTAAGATACCTAATTGGAACTTTTCGAATAAGAGGAATTCTCTAGGGATTGTATGGACAATCTGGATCTAGAACAGGTTTGAAAGTTGAATCACTATCTATAAGTAGTACAGTGAATGGTCAAAGGTTACTAATTCCATTTTGGTTGGAATAGAAGTAAGCTTGATCAGAAGTTAAGTTTGAAAGTTCTGAATTGGATCAACCTAATCTTAGTTTGAGTACTAGGATCAGAGAGAGGTTGATTGAGTAGATGAAATTATGTAATTAGAGGTAAGTGGGATTGAAAAACTGTTGAGAGTGAATGTTATTTGTCTTAGAGATTTTCCGAATATGTTATTTACTCATGAGAAATAAAAAATATTTTGTAGCTGAGTTACAAGATCTCAGTGAGATATGTGAGTAACATATGTGAATTCTGGAGGAATCTGCCAGATAAAAATGTGTTTAGGTACTGGGTCATAGTGAGATTATTCACATATGTGCACAATTAATCTTGTATGAATCTACTGTGTATTCCTAGTTACTATGATTATTTGGTGCACTTAACCTAGTTGGTGAACATAGACATATGATCAAGTATTGTTTGACAGATACTTGCAGAGTTAACAAATATCTGTGGATTAACTTACAAATGATTTGGGTAAGGATCTAAATGTGGTGTTATACTAGTATAATTGAATTCTTCACTTAGACATTTGAGATTTCTGAATCATTGGCCATTAACTTGAGTAGTTGATTACTCCAGAGTGAAGTTAGTTGGTAAAACGATCGATGTGATGTGGATTCAATAGAAATTGATGGTTTTGATTTATATTGCTTGTAAGACGCATGATTAGTGACTCATTTGGGTTCATCAATTAAAATTGTGTGCATTGGATATACAGTATTCTTGGGATAGAATATTCCTTAGTTAAGGATTGTATCCCAGAGCGCTCAATTGGATAACAAATCATAATAAATCCAAGAATAATATCTGAATTGATATTCAGCAGGACTTTGGGTATCTAGATTTAATTCTAGATTGTAATCTAGAGTTTTTGTAGTTGAAGATGATTGTCATTTTGGTATGCGTTCAGTCTTTAATTACCAGTGTTAATAAACCTTGAATCTTGCACTTTAGTTAAAAAATCTTGTTTGAAGAATATTCCTAAATCCAATATTTTCTTGGTGGAAAGATTTTTGAATGATTCTTACTTTTCCTGAGTTATGTTGAACATATACTCCAGTATCCTGTAAATGATTATGGTTTTGGATTCCAGGAAATTATGATTGACGAATCATATGAATCTAAATATTTATGATTCACAGATCATAAATAGATACTTAATTATTGTCAGAGGGTTTAAAGGAATGTTGATGATTCTTAAGTGTGATGATTGATACTTGTTCTATTATTTGAGTAAGAATTTAGATCAGTGTTTTGAATCTCTCTACTCCAATATATTATTATTGAGAGCCTCAAGGCCTGTTTGCGACTAATTATCTTGAGAGGACCCAGACACTCTAATTGAGACATATGGAGTATTGCATGCCTGTGTGATGGATATAGGCAGGAGGACTGCATGCCATCCAACATGTCAACGAAGGTTCATAATGAGGGTAAGGTGCTCGGCGAAGGTTCCCAAAATGGCATATTGCTGATCGTTCGCCTAGCTCAAAAAATGGATTTTTCTCGGTCAAGAACCTTTGCCCACCTCAAATTAGATAAATCTGAAGTGGATGTACAGTCTGAGAGCTCAACGAAGGTTTCTGATACTGTATAGGCCAAATTTGTACAAAACAGTGGTTTGCAAAGTCATTTTTCAGCAAAAATATTGTCCTTCCTTTTTTCCATGTTGATGACTTTTCTGACTTTTGCTCATCAGTCTTTTCTCATTTTTTTTTTACTATCTTTTTCAAAAAAACTCTGAACAATCAAATATTGAAAACAACAAATTGAAAGACAAATAATTTAAAAATCCTTGAGATCAGGCTTGTTAATCTGGTGGAGCAGGCTACCAAAACTTGTGTAATCAGCTGCTATTCACCGGAGTATCAAATTGTTTTCCATCCAAGTGCTCAAGAATTACTACGCCATAGTTTGAGATTTCCTGCTCTTTATACGGGCCTTCACCGATAAACTTCAATTTTTCCTTGATCAGCATGGTTTTGTACATCAATGCAAGATCTCCTGCTTTCAGATCATTTTAGTGCAATCGACGATCATGTCAAAAATTAGATATGCAACATCAAGCATTCACCATAAGCAATCACCACAAGAAGGCGGAAAAAGAACACGCATTGTCACTCTATCACACTAACTCATACAGAATGTAAAATGTGCAAATAAACTCTGAACCCCTGATAGAGAGAGAAAACCTACGAGTAGACTAATAGACTAGCCTACGGCTAATGATAGCCGGTCACAACTGTCAACATTAATGTACCTCGTAAACAATAACAATGAAGTTTATCATTGATTTCTAACACTCTCCCTCAATGATAAAATAGCATTCTTCTATTCCTAATAGAGTACAAAACCTCTCAAATTTACATCTACCTAATGACTTAGTAGAAACATTTGCCATTTGATCTTCAGATTTACAAAAAACAAGATCAATGGCTCCATCAAGAATTTTCTCTCGAACAAAATGGTAGTGTATTTCGATGTGCTTGGTTCGAGCATGTAGAACTGGATTTTTGGCAAGGTGAATGCAATTTTGATTATCGCAAGATATAGTAGTCGCATTCAACTGTGGTTGACCTAAATCCACAAGCAATCTTCGTAACCATTCTTCTTGTATAGCATTGCTAAGTGCTCGATATTCAGCTTCCGTCGATGATAAGCCTATTGTAGTTGCTTTCTGCTGCTACATGAAATTGCAGTTGTACCATAACTGAATGTATGACCACTAGTAGATCTTCTGTCATCAATATTACCTGCCCAATTGGCATCTGTATAACCTATCAACATTGGCGCTTCAGGTTGATCATAAGTCAAACCAAAATTCAATGTCCCTCGAATGTATCTAAGAATACGTTTAGCAGACTTCCAATGCTCTTGACTAGGATTTTGCAGAAATTGACTAACAACACTAACAACATAAGAAATATCAGGTCGTGTGTGTGCCAAATAAATCAAACTACCCACCAGCTGTCTATACAAATAAGCATCCACTTTCTCAGATTCATCATATGCAGTAAGCTTCATGTTGACATCCATAGGTGTACTCAAAGGCTTACAATAATACATATTGAACTTATAAAGCAAATCTTGTGCATATTTGCTTTGTGTAAGAAAGACCATGTCTTCCTTTTGCCATACTTCAATGCCAAGACAGTAGTGCATCAATCCTAGATCACTCATTTCAAAAGCATTGGAAAGATCTGATTTTATTTCATCAATTAAGCTCTCATTACTTTCTGTAACTTGAAGTATTCATCAATGCAAGAGTACCACGCCCGTGGTGCTTGCTTCAATCATAAATGGCTTTGTTGAGCTTACAAACAAGATGCTCTCTCCCTGGCTCAACAAATCCTTGAGGTTGTACTAAGTACACCTCTTCATCCAGCACTCCATTAAGAAAAGCAGATTTAACATCCATTTGCTGGATCTTCCAGCCATAGAAAATAGAAATAGCAATGATAGAATGTATAGTTACCATCTTAGCTACGGGTCAAAAGTTTCCTCAAAATCAATACCTTCCTGCTGCTCAAATCCCCTAGCAACCAACTGTGCTTTGTATTGTTGAGTTGCCCATCAGCTCCATATTTGATCTTGTATATCCATTTGCAAGTGATAGGCGTCTTACCATCAAGTAGCTCAACCAAGTTCTACGTCCTATTTTTTGTTATAGCTTCCATTTGTGTTTCCATAGCTTCATGCCACTCCTTGTGCTTTTTTTCTTTATCAAAAGATTTTGGTTCTTGAGCCTTGAGCATAGAACCCATTAGGGCTAGATTCATCTCTGATCTTGTAGGAGGTTTTCGATTTCTACTTGATCTGCACTCTCCTAGGAATCTCATTATTGACCCTGTCCTTTTCCATTAGCTCTTCCATATCGACACCAACTTCTTCCTTCACTTGCACTTTAGCTTTATCATCAAAAGGATCAATTGTCAATTTTATTTGGTCATTTTGACCCATCTCATTAAAAGTAGCATCTGTGGAAATCTCGATCTTCTGTGCATTTGTGCATCTGTGTCATACATTCTGTATGCCTTGGCTCTTTCATCATATCCAAGGAGAATACACTTAACAGCTTTTGCATCCAGCTTCTTTCGTTTTTCATCAAGTACATGAGCGTAAGCATCACAACCAAATACTCGTAAATGAGAAACATTAGGTTTCTTTTCAGTAAAAGCTTTGTAAGGTGTCTTACCCTCCACGGACTTCGTAGGACACCGATTCAAGATATGAGTAGCCTTGTTGCATACTTCTGCCCAAAAAATATTTGGAAAACCCTTGCTCTTAAGCATTGCCCTAGCCATCTCCACAATGGATTTGTTTTTCTGTTCTGCAAATCCGTTCTGTTGTGGTGAATAGGGTGTAGTGGTTTGTCTCTTGATCCCCTGATCCTTGCAAAAGTTTATAAACTCTGTTGAAAAATACTCACCGTCACCATCTGATCTGAGGGTCTTAATATAACAACCTGTTTGTTTTTCAACTAGAGCCTTGAACTCTCTAAACTTGGCAAAAGCATCAGATTTCTTGCTTATGCAATAAATCCAGATATGTCTACTATAGTCATCAATGAATGTGATGAAATAGTAACAACCACTAATGGACCTAGTTTGTATTGGTCCACACAAATCACTATGAACAAGATCAAGAATGTCATTGGCTCTTCTTGCTCCATCTTTGAGAAATCTCTTTCTATGTTGTCTTCCCAAAATGCAACCCTCAAAAATTTTTCCTTCAAAAGAGATATCAAGCAATCCAACAACTAGATTACCTCTTTTAAGAATTCGCAAGCCTTGAGCACTAATATGACCAAACCTTTGATGCCAAAGATCACTTCGACTATCAACAGTGCTTACCATAGCTTGAGTAAAAGATCTCGCATTCAATTTGTAGAGTCGATTCTCGTTGACTCTAGCTCCTATAACAATCACTTTGTAGTGATTTTTGATGTCTTTGACAAGACATTTGTCACTGTCAAACTCGACCTTGAGCTGTTGATCAGCCATCATCCAACAGGTAGTAGATTGTTAGCTAAGCCAGGTACATATTGCACATTGCTTATCTACTTTATCTTCCCACTGGCTAACTTCACTGGTACCACTCCAACTCCTTTAACAGATAGCAATTTGCCATCAGCTTGTCCAACTTCATCACCATTGTCAGTTTCCTTGAGTTCTGAAAACCACTCTTTCCTTGAAGTCATGTGCTTGGATGCACCACTATCAATGTACCATGTATCCTTGGCCTCATCACTTGTTATTAATGCTATAATAAACAATTTTGAACTCTCACTAGTATCATCTTCATATTGATCATCATCGTATTGATGTTGAAGGTATAATTGTCTTCATAATAATAGTCATCAAATTGATGTTGATTAGCATAATTTCTCGCTTGTCATTTGTCTTTTCTTTGTTCCATCTCCTTCTATTTCTTGAAGCATTCACGCTCTCAATGGCCAGGTTTTTGCAGTACCTACAATTTCTAGGTTTATTTTGTCTTGAATAGTCGCGTCCTTGACCTCGGCCTTGATTCCAATTGCCTAGATTTGGACTATCATTGACTTGCTCATGAAATTGTTGAAATGATCCCCAGCTTGAGTTTTCTCCTCTCAATTGATACCTTCCACGGTGAAATCTTCCACCTCATCCTCTAACTGCAAGAGCTTGATCATAGCTCCTATTATGATGATTCAAGATCTCTTGACGTTGCTCTTCTTGCAAAAGCAATCCACCTAGTTCTTCATAGGTTGGAAGATTTTCTCTTGTGGCTATACTCGTCACAAACATCTGATGTGACTCACTCAGACTATTCAATGTCAATTGCACGATCTCATGATTTTGTACTCGCTCTCCAACTGCTGCTAATTGGTCACGGATCTCTTTGATCTTCAGTATGTGATCGATAATAGTTGCACCATCATCCATCCGCAATGTATGCAACTTCGTCTTCAGAAACAATATTCGAGATTTATTTGTTGTTTCAAACAATGCTTTCAATGTATTCCACACTTCTTTTGGTCCTTTTAAATCTAAAATATAGGTAATAATTGCATCTCTAACTGATAAGTTGATGACATTCTGGGCTTTCCGTTTTCTCCTATCAAATGCCCGCTGATTTTTTTTCAATCACTGACCTTGTCTCTTCACCTGTCACGATCTCTCACAGCTCCTTTTCCATCAAAATGTTTTTCAGTTTGAATTTCTAAACTGCATAGTTGTTGAGACCTTCCAATTTGCTTGACTCATTAAGGACACTCTTGCTTAGAGTTGCCATTACTGGATAGATGAGTCTGGATCACAAAATTCATCACACCACAAAACTGTAAATTTTTGGTTGGACACCTGATATCGGTACGAAGCTGTCTGCTTGCAAATCGCATAGGATAATCTTTCTTATAATCACCTGGCTGCATCAAAACTGATCCAATGGCGTATTTCAAGGCATCCGTGTGAACATGAAATTCAATCGTCTAATGCCTCTACTGTCCAAATAGGAACAATAGTCAGTTTGTATATAGGTCGTGCTAAATCCGCAAAGAAGATCATAAAAATGCGATAGTAGTTTGCATGACCCATAAACACATAAACTCTACAAATCATTGTTGGCGGTGGCAATTCCACAATAATCTTGATTTTAGAATAATCCGTGGCAATACCATGTCTTGATATCACATGGCCAAGCACAACTCCGTTAGAAACCCATATCTGACATTTTTAGGATTTAGAGAAATTTGATATTTGCGACATCTTTCAAATACTTTCTCCAATTGATCCAGGTGGTCTACATTTGTACTATTTATGGACTCCCAGATCATCCAAGTAAATTTCAAGGAATTTCTGTAGATAATCTTTAAAAGCAAATTGCATTACTCTTTGGAACGAACTTGGTGTGAAAGATTTCAGATCCTTAAGATCCAATCGACTTGAATGATCTTTGGTTAGAAGGAGAAATACACTATCAATCTCACCAATGTAGAAAAATCAGCATCTACACACAATTTGAGATGCAAACACTAATAGAACTTGATCAAACTTGAATGAAATTATTATGTATTGTTGCTGTCCATACAAAACCAGCAAGCTACTGTATTTCACACGTGTGGATCCAAAAATAACAAATATATATCATTCTACACATAGAATTGCAAGCAATCACCAAGATAGTGCACCAATGGATAGTAGAACCCAAGAGAACCATGTATAAGCATGAAATGAAATAGAGAAGAGAGAAGATGACTCTCTTCATGAGTTACATCCTTTTATAGCAGGTCCAGACCCTATTTGGCCACTTGGCTTTCCCACCAAAATGCTAACCCTACTAATTTTGGGTCTAGATTCAATGTACCCAACTTATTCAAATTGAATCTACTCAAACTCACATTCTATCTTTCCCACACTTTCAAAAAGTGTTTATTCAAATGAAATTTAGACTAATGAACTTTGAAAAGTTAACCTTTAAGTCTAAAACAAATTTTGGCCTCAATATGCCAAATATGGAAATATTGCAAAATGTGATGAAACTAGTTGAATCTTTCACACTCTCTCTTCAACTAGTTTTAGCATAGACTTTGATAATACTCCAAGTGAAGTCCTATGCTTCATGAACAAGTCTTTTTCCAATGCTTTGGTGAAGATATCAGCTACACATTCCCTTGAAGACACATGTTGAAGCTCCACCTCCTTTGCAATGACTTGCTCCCTCACAAAATGATATTGTATCTCAATATGTTTGCTCCTAGCATGAAAGATAGGATTGGATGCCATTCTTTGGGCTGATTGATTGTCACAAAACATTATTGGGCTCTCTGAAAAATCCAGCAAGTGAAGATCCTTGATCATCCTCTTGATCCATACCATCTCCTTTGATGTTCTCCTTGGCTTTTGACTTGATGAAGGTCCATCATCACCACCATCCAAAGTAAGATCCTTCTCATCAACATCAAGAATGTTAGATCCATCCACTCTACCATCAATCATGCTTGAAGACACCTTTGGAATGTTCCCCTCATCAAAAATGACATCTCTACCAGCAATCACTTTGTTAGTAGAAGGAATGTAAACCTTGTAGGATTTACTCACTTCACTATATCCAACAAAAACACCTCTTCTTGAAGATGGATCTTCCTTGGTCCTATCATCAAGAGTAATGTTGACATAGCATGTGCATCCAAAGGTTTGTAGAAATTTGGCACTCGGCCTCCTCTTGAATAGCATCTCAAAAGGTGTCCTTCCATCCAAATAGCACTCGGCCACCTATTGCACAAGAAATTGGCACACAACAAAGCTTGATCCTAAAATGGTTTGTCAAGATTAGCACTTAACCTCATAGCTTTAGCACTTTCACATAAAGTCCTATTCTTCCTTTCAGCCACTCCATTTTGTTGTGGGGTCCTTGATGTTGTATACTCCCTCTTGATCCCATGCTCATCACAAAAGGCCTTGAACTTGTTAGATATGTACTCACCACCATTGTCACCTCTCAAGCAATTGATCTTTGTGGAAAATTGGTTCTCCCTTGCATTCTTGAACTTGACAAAGACATCATACACTTCATCTTTGCTCTTTAGTAGATAGATCCAACAAAATCTACTAAAATCATCAATGAATGTTACATACATCTTAGCTCCACTATTGCTAATTGTAGTAAATCCATGAATATCTGAATGTACAAGTTGAAAAGGCTTTGTAGATCTAGAAATAGATCTAGTATAAGGTAGTCTATATGACTTAGACAAAACACAAGACTCACAAACATGCTTGTCATTACTTAAGGAACTTGGAAGACCAATCACAACCTTCTTCCTTGCCATTACCTCCAATGACTTGAAGTTGAGGTGTCCCATCCTTTTGTGCCAAACCTCTTGAATAGAAATTTGCTCCCTTGCAACACATCCAACTTGGTTAGCAATAACACAAGCATCAAGTTTGAACAACTTCCCTTGCCTTTTACCTTTTCCAATCAAGACATCCTTCCTTTTGATCAAACAAGCATCTCCATCAGACTCCACCTTGAGGCCCTTACTTAGCATTTGACTCACACTAAGCAAATTCTTGGTAATAGATGGAATAAACAAGACATCCTCCAAATGAACATTCCTATTTGTAGAGAGAGAAATAGGAATTGTGCCAATCCCTTTGATTGCACACTCACCATCATTGGCCATGTAGATCACCCTCTTGTCATCTCCATATGCCAACAAAGAAGTGAAGTACTCTTTGTGAAAGGTCATGTGTGAACTTGCTCCACTATCAATCCACCAAGGATCTAGATCTCCATCATTAACAAGCATACATGAAGACATCACAAAAGCATCATCATTTGCATCTTGAACATCCAAACCATCCTCATCAAGAGTAAGATTACCTTGCTTGTCTCCTTGATCTCTCTTCTTCTTGTAGCACTCACTTGCAAAGTGTCCTTTGATGCCACAATAGAAGCACTTGAGCTTTGATCTATCCTTCTTTTTGCCACTTGAAGAAGCATCCACTTGATCTTGCCCTTTAGACCACTTACTTTTGGTTTTGCCCTTGAATTTGCCCTTTGTGAACATAGCATCCTCTTGAAGTGTCGATCTAGATCCACCTCTTGCTTGAAGCCTATATTCCTCATTGATCAAGATCTCTTGAAGATCCATCAAACTTGGCAAAGTCTTTTGAATAGCAATACTTTGAACAATGTTAGCATGAGCATCCAACAATCCATTAAGAATCACTTGAATAAGCTATCCTTCCTTAATGCTTTCATCTATGCAAGCCAACTCATCATTCAATGCTTTCATTCTCAAAACAAAAGTACTTGGACTTTCTTCATTCTTTTGCAAACAAGAAAAGATTTGCCTTCTTAGAGTCAACACTCTACGGAGCTACCTGCTGCCACTGCTTGTCGGCGTTGCCGGGCCTGGTGAAGTAAGGCCGCCTACTGCTCTAGGACCTCCTTTGGGACCTGAGATGGTTTAAGGCTCCCTCTGGATTCAGCATATTCCACCCCGATGTCACTAGATAGAATGTCACGTGGGACATCGGCTTCTATGCTGATCGCCTTCCCTTTCTGCTTCTTAGTAGGGTGGGCTGGTGAGACCGGTTCTGCTGTCGGTTGGGGGGTGGCTCACTTTTTTGTGCTTGGATAAACATCATCCAGCTCCTTGATGGCAGCAGTTGCCCTAGACCCCAATTGTTTGGTGACCAACATGTGGAGGAGATACCCACATTTGGTAGTTGGTTTGTGGGCTTTCAGAGCTCCGCACAGCTTCTCTACTACCTTCTCAACCCACTTGTAATTTTGAGTGGGATCGGCCATGGTGAGGGTCAGAGAAAAGAGGTCGCTCGGTGGTATGCGATCCATCTTGGTGGCATGCACTGCGACAATGGTGACGAGGATCTTTGAGGCGGCCCGTAGATGGGGATCCGTGATGATCCTGGATAGCGATCCCGTCATTGGTTTGGACAATGGTTTTGCCGTCGTCTGTCAGAAATTTTGTGAAGTACTTGGCATCATAGCTGGTGCCCTTTCCATGGATTGTCTCTCCGAGATTAGGAAAGCCGATGCTCTAGAGATTCCAGGAGATACGTTGATAATAGAATAGCTGCCACTCTTGGATGTAATCCGAAAAGTTTGGAACTCATCCGAATAGTGGAGTAGGTTGCTCGGATGAGGCTCTCGCTCTGCTGGTCCTGAAAAAGTGTCAGATCAAAGACAAGGTTGGTGAGGATATCCTTGGCCAGGGTGAGCTACTCGGCGTAATTCTTAAGATAGATCATGACGATATCCCCTGAATAAGGACGAGGGGGCTTACGTCGATGCAAGCTAAGCGAGGAATCGTGGGAAGCCATGATAGTAGTGATTTTAGATTTCTCTGAGAATTTTGAAAATTTTGAAATTTTTTTGGCATGAACTCTAGAGCAACAATCTAAAATGAACTCGTGGAGAGAAGGTGGAGGACTATATAGAGACTTTTTTGACAAGAATTTGCAACTTCACCCAGAAATCGTCCTCAATGTCCACGATTTGGTAATGATGGTCGCAAATTTTGAGACAACGTTCTGAGGGCCTGCAAATTCTTGTAAGTGATTTTTCTATGCCAAAAGAGAAAAAACGTCTGACAGTGCAAAAATGTGTCTGATCAAAATTCGTAGAGATAGCAGAGAAATCGTGAGGATCAATTTGAGCTCCAGCGAATTGTTTGCGAATTCTGATGATGGATATCTGATGTTTAAGCTTCTACTCATGGACTTACAAAACACATGCCATGGCTTGAAGTTTATTGACAGATACTCATACGTGGCCTTACAAAACACATGCCACGGAGTTTTATTTATTTTTTACTTTCTCTGTGTTAGCACAGTTGCTAACATCTATAAGTAAAGAGAGTACACTACCTTAACTTTTACTCTTCCTGCTCTCTCTCCCTTTCTCTTTTGGTCCATCTTTCTTCTCTCTACTGTGACCTCCCTTTTGGATTGGATGAAGAGAGACATGAACATAAACATAAGAGTAATCGTGAGGGGAAGCTATATAAAGTAAGGTAAGATCTCTGCTATGACTTTGGTCCACTAATCGTTGGTTCATGACTCAAAAACAAAGGTACGAGATATGCTTGTTGTAAATGGCTCACATACTGGATAGATGTGGATTGATTTAGAGCAATTGGCTTCCATAACTACTACTATAGTTGGGCATTGCCTTTGCCTCACATCTGAGCAATCAATAAGGTATGATACTTGATGCCAAGTTAGAAATGACGTTGCTTCTGGACAATGATGGTATACATTGTAGGAAATCGCTGATGAGTATATCTTTGAAGCTATTTTGGTGAAGTAATGGGCCGCTGGCCAGCGTTTTTTATGGAGTAATAGATCGCACTTCCACATGTTTTTTGAAGTGCTTCAGATTTTGAAAATATTGTATACATGGGCGCTTTGCCTATTGAGTGGATTTCCACTTTCTAGAAGGCATAACAATATACTACAACTGATAAGAATGATCAATCGTTGCATGCATGTTGTTTGTATGATTAGTTCTTCTGCTAAAATTGAGTTTTAAACTCTCTACAGTAGGTCGCACTATAAGCAAAGGAGTTGCTTCAGTTGTATGCTAATTTGCTAATGAACATGAGATTGCTCGATTATGATAACTGCAACTCATAAAATGATTCTACTTATAATGCAAGGATGTGATAGGAAGCACATACAATGATGATAATGGATCTATTGGAAATTAAGAAATGAACTAACTTACAATGCCTTTATGACACTTGAAGACATGATAACTTCTTGATAACATGAATCTCATTGACTACATGAAAGTACTTGTTTCGAAAATAGAATGCATTCCCATTAATCCAACACCTTCGGTTTGGAATCATTAGTACGTAGTAGTTTTGTTGTATCAATTGGAGATGGGTAGCTCAGAAGAAATGTCGTCGCCTCGCACTCAGGTATGTGTCTTCTTGAGGTAACATAACTATGAATTGTTGTTTCACCCAATAATTAAAACTTGTACAGTACACAGAATGCAATACGAGTCTTGTATACAAGGGAAGCTTTAAGTTATGATATGATTGAATATCTACATAAAGATAATCCTAAAGTTGTACTTTTCACATTAAAAGTTTGAGCAGTTTATGATGCTAGTAGTAAAACGTAGGGATGTGTAAAGCATAAAGCGGCTACTATAGAAGAACTATGTATTTGTATAGAGTTTGATCTTGGTAGGCTCGTATAACATGGATTTGCCCAAGCTATAAGGTGCTTGAATTCCTAATAGTTTCATGGGAGGACCATGGGGCTAGTATGGCATGGATCTACCCTAGTACGTAGCACTGAAGCAAGGGCCAAGTCTCTTTGTATTCTGTGTATTATAAGATGTTTCTTATGCGTATTATGCTAATGTGAACTTAATACATCCCATTTGCCCGTATCCTGATCAGTTTGGCATTTTCCCTAATACAGTTCTATTTTAGATGTATTGCTATTAATAGAAGTCATGACAAGGAAGATTGGACGTATAAGATAGTGAATCTTGTTTCAGACATGGATAAGAACTGATGCTCAGCTATGACACCTATCTTCCTCACGTAACTAATTTGTGCGGTTTGTTTTGTGGAATGGTGGTGGATAACAACTGGGTGTTCTAAAACTTGCTTCGCCTTATGGTGATATGTATTGTAAGACCTTATACAGCTTTGTTCTTACCTGTTATGCTATAAATTGAAGGGTTCAAAGGGGACTTGTCAAGAGAGACTATGTGAAATCTTGTTATTCTCTCTCTCCAACACCTCACTTTATAGCTATTTTTTGTCCATAAACCTTTAAAAAAAATCTTAATCCTAAAAAATTCTAACCCTAAAAAATCATAATACCTAGAAAAGCAACTCTCGCACATGCTCTCTCTCTCTCTCTCTCTCTCTCTCTCTCTCTCTCTCTCTCTCTCTCTCTCTCTCTCTCTCTCTCTCTCTCTCTCTCTCTCTCTCTCTCTCTCTCTCTCTCTCTCTGGAATGCTCCTTTGTTCAGTTTCACCCTACTGCATTAAACAAGAAACGTGGACAGATACTGACATACCGCTACTTCAAATCTACAAGGTTTTATTGTTGTACCCTTGCATATAATGAAGTTCTAGATAATAATAAGGATTGGTGCGCATGTAGGAGGGAACTTCGAGTTACCGTGCCATTGAGGTCTTACTTTGCAAGAAGAGCTGATGATGCCAAAGAGGTTGTGGATCCAGGAGTTTGACTGCTGCTTTATGTGTCTGACACTGGTCCAAATCTTGCAATATGTAGCCACCTTGCTCTTTCGTTATTGGATACTTCTTTGCAAACTCCTGAGAGGCACGCAAGTCCTTGCTTGGTTCTAAGGGCGTGATTCTATGTCGGATGGTTGGTGCTTCAGAGGCAATCTCGTGTTGGGTTTGTGGATCGGGTTCAGGAGAGAGAGAAGACGAGGGATTAGCTTTTGCAATTCTTTGTGACTCAGGAGAAAATTGTCATGGAATGACGGTGGGGTTAGTGGTGTCGAGAGGGTTAGAAGCGGTGGAAGGGAAAAGATAATGTTGGGAGCTGGTACCCCCAGAGCCTGATGGATTGGTTGGTGTTTGAGCTCCTTGCCCTAGGGGTTGGCCTTGAAATGTGGAGCCTTGAGTTGTAGGAGGAGGCTGTTGGAATCCTGCTCCATCTCCACCATTTGGTCCATCAAAGTGATGCTCCGAATCATAAAATTAAGCGTGCTCTGCATGAACCGACGATGTCGATTGGGCAGCAGCCTTTAAGCGTTCTTCCAAGGTGGCTATGTGCTGGTTTAGGGCCTCGATGGAAGCAATGTATGATTGTTGTAATTTTGAGTGTTGCTCTGTCGTGGCTTTCAACTATTGGGCCAGCGTTTGATAGGCCACCACTGGAATGGCAGTTCCCTCAAGAATAGCTAGTGGTGCGAAGTCGTTGAAATCCACCATTTCCAACTGTTCCTTCATAGCGGAATGTGCTGCTTGTGAATCTGCTATAGCCTCATCCTTTTCGGCTTTGAGGGTATCGATGGTTTGCTGCATGTTGGATACCTTCAGTTGGAGCTGGTTCTGGAGATGGAGTAGCATTTGCTGCTGTTGTTGATTGTAATTCGTGAGGTTCTGGATCTGCAGCTGTTGTTGTTCGGTTTTCTCCTCCAGCCTTGTTTTTTCTTTCTGAAGGCCCGCCATAGCACCATCGTCGAATTGCCACATAGTATATTGTCTCCCTAGGGTGCCGAATAGATTGTATTGGAGCTCATTCACCAACTATACCACTTTTTGGGCTGCAAGGGGTAATTGCTCTCAAGGACCAATGTCAGGGAGGGTGCGTGTGTAGTTAGGATACGACATTGGGTTGAATGGCAGAAAATCAGGAGCAGGGCTAGACGGAGGTGTATGAAAGGCAGGTGGGAGTGATTGTGGATTGAGGGGTACAAGAGGTGGGGAGATACTGCATGGCGGAGATTGTTGGATTGGGTTAGTGGTGGCAGTGGTTGATGGAAGTGCAGTTAGTAATTGTAATGACCTATTAGTCGTGCTACTCGACACAACAATCTCCTTACATCATAGTAACTACGGACTATTGCACCAAATGGACTGAAGCAAGAGTTGTTCCCAATGCTGACGCTCATTCTACCGTCAAATTTCTCTATGAACAGGTTATAGTTCGGTTCGGCTGTCCTCTAGAGCTTATCAGTGATAGAGGTACACATTTTCTTAACTTTGTCATAGCAGATCTTCTTTCCAAATTTTTTGTAGTACATCGCAAAAGTTCCCCATACTATCCACATTGCGATGGCCAGGCAAAATCCACCAGTAAAATCCTATGTGGAATTCTCACCAAAATCGTTGAATCCAGCCGATCTGATTGGGAGCTCAAACTCCATGCTGCTCTCTGGGCTTATCGCACCACCCTGAAGCGAGCTACAAGCTTAACCCCTTTTCAGCTCACATATGGCCAAGAAGCCATTATGCTTGTGGAATTCCATATCCCCTCCCTTCAAGTAGCCTATAACCTTGAGCTTGATACTCCTCAGAATCTAGCAAATAGGTTATTCCATCTGGAGCAACTTTGTGAAACGGGAAGGATCAGCATCCATGCTCAACAAGTCCACAAACAACGACAAAAAGCATGGCATGATCGATCATTGAAACTTAGAGATTTTAAATTGGAGATAAGGTCCTACTATACTAGGCCAAGGCCTTCAAAGGAAAACTGAACTTTTCTGGCCAAGGACCTTACGTCATTTAAAAAAATCTTTGCCTCTGGATATGTCCAACCCTTCAAGGCGATATCCTTGACACTGTGGTCAATGGGAGTCGACTGAGAAAGTACAATGAACCCTATTTTTATCTTGATATGTATTAGCTATTTTCTTTCCTACTGTTTTTTTTTCTTTTTATTGTCTGCATGCCATTTCGACAACATTTTTGCTATGCTTTCTTGTTCCAACCATCAAGATACTATCAGAGCAGGTATACCAACAGTCTTCTCTGAGAAAACCACAAAAGTCATTAGTTTCAGAAGAAATGTTTTTCACAATATCTTAGATAGAATTTGCCTAACTTAGATTTAGAACTTAGACTTAGGAAACTTAAGATTAGAAATATTTTATCTTAAGTTGTCCTAAGTTAAGAAAATTGAAGTTCTAAATTCTAAGTTAGAAGTTCTAGAAAGGCTAGAAACAAATTAGTCCCATAAGTTACTAGACACTTATGGAAGACCCTCCTTGCCATAAAAGAAGAGATATTTGCATTGTAAATGACACTTTTGAGATTAAGCTATCTTGCTCTCTATTTTGGAGAATTATCATTCTATTTCATTTGTGTTCTCCTTGGAAAGGTGCATAGCTTGAGGGAAGGTGCTCGAGCCTCCTCTTGCCTCCTTTTCATTGGTTTTCTTGTGGCATGTTCATTATTGCTTATTTGTTTAGTATTAGCCGCAATCTCATTTTATTACCCTTCGGGTGTTAATCTAGGATTAGTCTAGTCATCTTGCTAGTTGGGTAAGCCTTAGCAAGGATTTTCATTGTTGTTACTAATTAGTTTATTTCCGTTTCGAGCACTAGTTGGGTAAGCCTTAGTGCTCTCATTCCTTCATATTTTTGTTGAAGCTTTTGTAGAAACTTAAAAAGTGGACGAATCTCTAAATCCGTATATTACACCCGTAAGTAGATCTAGCCACCGCACTCACTAGAAATACTTCCAACATTGGCGTCGTTCTCACTTTTTAAGTATTTTTCTACCTAGCTTCTTCTCGTTTCTTTCTTTTATTTCTTGCTTCCGTGTTGTATGTTTGCTTGTGTGCTTATCTCTATATACCAACAAACAGCACGCGTCGTCTCTCCAGGTCCTACACGAGCTGCGGAGCAACTTCTCAAACCGGGGGGAAGCAACAAAAGAGTCAACTTGGGCATTTTCTTCAAAAGAAGTGACCCAAGTGTCCTTTTTCACAACCAAATAGGTATATCAGAATTCGCCAGACTGTCTGCAACCCTAACAGACCCTGATCTTTCATTTTATCACCTCCACGAATTGTGACCATAGTCATATTTTGAGAAAATAGCTTGTTATACTGTCAAAATCCCTTATTTCTCATCAAAATCTTTGTTTTAGAATTCACCGACTTCACTGAGGCTAGATCTCATCAAGATCAGTCCTTCAACAGCTCTGCGAATTTTATCTCATAGATTCTACCCGTTTATTGACAGAACATCACATCTTTCTCTATATTCCCTATCTGCCAGTCAAACCTCTCTATTAGAATTTGCCATCAAGCCTAAGAATTCGCCCTCACAGAGCACGAATTCCTTGTATTATCTGCGAATTTCGAATCGCCAAATTTTTTCAGAAAATCTAAAAAAATCACTATTCTGACATTCATAATACTTGTTTAGAATTCGCGAGTATTACAGTTAGATTTATCTGCCTTTCCACGATTTCTCAGTCTGTCCGCAAATTCTATAACAATCAGAAAGACTAGTTTTTGTCCTACACTATCCATTCTGCAAGCAAACTGCCCTTTTTGTCAAATACAGTTCTGCCCTGTCTACCCTGCTACTCTGTATTCTGCATCATGTCTCGTGACTGTGCTGAATCTTCTAACCCAACTCCTCCACGAATGGAACGAAGAATTCCACGTATCGATGCACCAAAGTATGATGGCGAATCAGACCCAGTTTGATTTCTCCAAGACTTTGATAATGCATGCCGTTTTTATGGAGATACCTCTGAAACTGAAAAGCTTCGCCTATTTTCCATGGTACTCTATGACACCGCCAAGGAGTGGTACTTGAATCTCGAAACTCCTGATCTTGCTTCTTGGACCACCCTCAAGGACGCTCTCATCAAGCGTTTCAAACCATCCAAACTAACTCAGAGCCCATTCATTCAAATTACTCATATCAAGATGCGTCGCGAAGAGTCTGTTCGAAACTACATTGAGCATTTTAAATGTCTCAAAGTAGAATGTGTTGATGAAAATATCACTGAACGCATGGCCATAAAACTATTTTAAGTTGGATTGCCTAAAAACATCTACCGTGAACTCAAACCAGTTGATCTTTATGATCAACTTAAAGATGTGATGACCGAGGAAGGTTTCGATGATGACTTTGACCATCGTGAAAAAAAATCTAAGAATCCGGATCGTTCTAAGTCTGATAATATTGCTCACTCTTCTGAAATTCTACATCAAATGGAAACCTGACAAAAAGCTCAACAATCACATATAATAACTGCCGATTTCCAAACCGCCATGAAACAAATTGCTGAGAAATCCTTTCCAGCAAGAGAAAATGTCTAGTGTCCAATCTGCTCATAGCATCACACTACCAATGAATGCCCTCAACTACGAAATCATTTCCCAGCAGCCACCAGACCCACCGTTTATCGAGCTTACCGCCCCTACCCGCCACAACAACCTGTGCCACGACCAGGGGATTACCAACCACGACCATCTGCACCAAATCAATATCCATCCCCACGTCAACAGTTTGTTGTTAACCAACCTGCCCCACAAAATGTTTTGCATTATCTTGATCCGAATACCATCGATCCGGCCACCTACTATGTGGAAGACAATACTCTACTAAAATGGTTGTTTATTATACCTATGATTCTAATGCTCAACCAATGGATCCCAATGCCCAAGCTTATAATCCAAACCAAGCTGTCTTTGCCGCACACCAACTACCCGCAATACGAGGATGCTTTATCTGTGCAGGTAAACATCCTAGTATTCGTTGCCCAGATAAACTTCGTTTCTCTCCAGCTTGTGAAAATTGTGGTATTGAACATCACGTAAAGGACTGCCCATCCCGATCCAAACCTGCTGCTCCAGTCTGTTCAGTCAAGTAGAAACTTTACCAGATGCTTTGAGTCATTTACCAGTTATTAATCAGTTATGCTTTACTGTTATAGAACCAAAGTTGTTCTAGTTTCTCCAAGGACTATATGAGTCCGATTCCTTTTTTGGAAGGCATTGGCAACAAGTACTTTCTGGGGTAGATTCAAGTATGCAAGATTCCTCGACTCAAGAAAACATTGAAATGGATTTTGCTATTCGAAACATGGTTTTGTTTCGTAAAGGCAAGGTGTGTATACTGGAGAATGACACAGTAAGAGCCCAAATCTTGCATTGCCCTAGGCCTCTCTCTTTCTCATTGGTTGTGCATGGAACTCCATAATGTATTGGAAGGTGCCATTTGCCATCTATATGAGGGGAGGAGGGCGCCCATGGAGAGAGAGAGAGAGAGAGAGAGAGAGAGAGAGAGAGAGAGAGAGAGAGAGAGAGAGAGAGAGATCTTTTATTTGCTATGTTTATGCTCTAGTGTGGCTACTAGTGTATAGAATATTTTCTTGTGTGTAGTATCTTGCTTATGGTATGGGACATAAGTAGGGTTTGGATCCTGAGTATGCTGTGGTTTCTGGTGGTATGCTAGTGATTAGTTATTGGTTAGCAAGGGTGTGCTAAATTAGGCAAGTTGCAGGATTCATGTGCTAGCTAGCTATGGTTGGGTGGTCAATACTTGAGGCCACTTGTTATCTACCTTTGTGATTAATATTAGGGACATAGGTGGAGGAGAGATCCATGGAGGCTTGAAGATCCTTACTTGTAGGTGGAGGCATCCTAGCTTGGAGTTGGGGAGCATTTTGAAGCTTGCAGATTACTTGGAGGACCTTTGGAGGCACTACCTTTGGATTAGGAGAACTTCCTGACTTCATTTGTAAAATGACAGGTGTAAAAGGCTCTCATACTGAAGGCAATGGTTAGATGAAGTGGGCTGCCACTAAAAAATCACTTCTTGAAGAGGCACGAAGATGCATTGATGGCTTTAGAAAATGCATTGGGGATCTGCCATAACTATCTGCTCAGTCACTGCCCTAGAAAACACATTGCAGAGGGTTGCTACAAAACCATTCGCATGTGAGAAATGGCTCTCGTTGACTGTAAATCCGTTTGTTTGATGGTGTGCTGACTCAAAACTGCATTCGTTGATCAAAACCATCTGCATACTGCCTCTGGTGATGCATTGAGGTCTGCCCTACCAAAACACATATGGATAGGCATGAAACTATCATGAAATCTCCAAAAACAGCCGCTATGCTTCTTTGTGTTTAGAGCTGGTTAGATAACCGCTGGCCTAAATGCATGGAAGAAGAAAAAACAGCAGCCATCTATCGTCTACCTGGCTACAAACCATATGCATGAGAGAAAAGGAGAATGCTGCCATAATTTTTTACCACCAAACCAAAATGTGTGCTTGATTCTCAGCCGTTACCTTGCATAGATACGCCATAAAGAAGCGCTGAGATGAAGACCCAAGATAGCTAACTTTTGCCCTTCAAGAGATGTGATTATGGGCTTCAAAATGTAAATCGAGGTTAGGTGGGAGGGCGTCCATTCAGAGTCAATCCTAACTACCTTCAAGACATGCCCTTAAGTTTGTGTAAAGAGAGGACTAGAGGCTTCCAATGAGGAGAATATTGCTTTATGCCCTTTGAAAAATAGGAGATGCATTGTCTTCGAAATGACTGATAAAAGTGTGATAGTTGTTGGTAAGGAAAACTTGCCCTTAAAAAATGCAACAATGAACATTGAAATTATGACATGCCTTACAAAACATATTACTCTAAAGTTGTATGGCAGTTGCCTTCAACAGTGACTAGTGCTGTAGCTTAAGTGCAGCTATGAATATGCTATACACTGCAATACAGGAGGAAAGGCTTAAGATTGAGCAGTATAAAATTAAAAACTTTAATAAATGTCGAAGCCATGCCACCACATCATCTATAGTTTTGCTATTAGCGCTTACTGCTTATTAGCGAAAGCGTAATTCAGACAAAGTTTCAGCTACTCAGAGATAGCTTAGAGTACGCAATTTCTATCCGCAATTGTCTTGTGCTCATCATCATCTGTTTCATGTTGAATCAATCTATCTTTTATTGCGTTCAGTATTATATCAGAATGTATGCATCTCTGTGATTATTTTGTAGTTGATAAATCTCATATTGCTTTTGTTTGATAATTCAATACTTTATTGTTTGGTTGCGTAATCATTGTAGTACTAATGATTTCAAAGTTAGCTACTATAAGATTGAACGTGTTTTGGTCATTATATTTTGTTCAATATTGATAGGCGTAGTCATGCATTAGGAGAGCAGGCTCCATTCCGCTGCATTCGATAAGTCGTTCACTGCCTTTGACTTGTCATTATTGTTATCACCTCTTTCCAACATGGTATCAGAGCTCTAATATATAATATCAGAGCATGCCTTCATGATATCAGAGCGATTTGTTATACCATAGCTCTAATGCTTGATATCTTTTGAAATATCAAATTGATATCATTTGATACTTTTTACAATATCATATTCTTCAATTTGTTGTATCAAATTTTAGTATCAGACAGTTGATTTCCAATTGTAGCGCAACACGATATCTCTCTCTTAACGTCATTGATACATCGACAAACTAAAGTTCTAGATGGATACTCAAAGTAAAGCCAGTCTTATCGCAAACAAGCTGAATGGATCAAATTACTACTTGTGAAAATATAAGATGAGTTGTGGAATGTTGTCATAGGTACAGAATAGAAGCGTGAAGATGACACATCCGACTCAAAATGGAAGTAAAATTGTGGTAAAGCTTTCGCGCTTATTATTTTCAATATATTAGACACTCAGATTGGCCATATAGCTGAAGCTCAAACTTTGAAAGAAGTATGGGACATTTTGAGCTCGCTATATGATGTGAGAGACGTAACTTCTAAGTTACATCTACGAAGAAAATTCTCCACTCTCAAGATGTCGAATGGTGATTCACTTCAGAATCATGTTAACCAATCTAAAAATCTCTTGTTGTTAACAAATGGCCATTGTCGGATAAGTCATAAACGATCAAGACGCAATCATGACATTGCTTGCAAGCTTGCCCTCTACATATGTGAACTGGGTGATAATCATATCGACACATTCGGATTTAACTCTTACTAGATTTGTCACTATGTTACTGCAGGAAGATAATCAAAGAAGTCAAGACGCTTCGTCGACTTCATCATCTCATGCTCTATATGTCAACAAAGGCTCAAAACAATAGATGCAAAAAAGCTCTAAGCAGTCCGCATCAAATCAGAAACTGACTCAAACTCAAGAATAATTATCAAATCCATAGTCGAAGAAGAAGATGTTCTGTAAGTATTGCAAGCGCACTAATCATGAGATCCAGGATTGCAAGGTTCTCAAAGCAAAAAATGCTAGTAAGCAACCAGATCAACAGGCGAATGTAGTCACAACACCTCCCGACATTGACATGGATGAAGGAGCATTTATGGTCAAAGATCGAAAAGCACTATTGGATAATTATTGGTTTATGGATTTTGGAGCTACTCAACATATGACCAATCACCATGAACATTTTCACTCCTATACGTCTTATAATAAAAAAATTATGTTCATCTTAATGTTTTGTATGTATGTAAACTCTTTGTCGATAGGACAAAGTAAGGTCCTTGCACTCGGCAAGAGGCATGGATACTTATATAGATTGGCACATTGTTATTCTGATACTAGTCAAGCCTTGAAAACCTCTCTTCTTGTCAATAAAGCATTACTATGACATCATCAATTAGGACACTTGAATTATACATCTATTTCATACATGTCTTAAAATCCCTAGCACTTGATTTCAACTATCCATCCGACAAAGTCGACCTCCCTGTCTATCATAGCTGCATCCTTGGAAAGCAGACTAGGATTCCCTTTAGATCAAGTCATAGGGATGCAACAAAATATTTGTTAGACGTTGTTCATTTAGATATATGTGATCCAATACAAACTTTGTCGTTGCTTGATGCACATTATTTTATTACCTTCATTGACGAATATTCGAGAAGAACAGCTGTTTATTTCATTAAGCAGAAATTACAAACTTTCAATAACTTTCGACAATTCAAAGAGCATGCAGAAAATCAAATTGGTAGAAGAATTAAAGCACTAAGTCCGACAACGGGGGAGAATACATTGAGAGAAAGAACAGAACCTTAGTCGAATCGACAAAGAGCATGTTATCACATGCAACACTTCCGAAGTCCTTATGGGCTGAAGCAATTTCAACTGCAGTTCATATTCAGAACAAATGTCTTACTAAAGGTCTCTCAAATAAAACACCATACGAAGTTTGGACAGGCTCCAAACCTTCTTTATCGAACTTAGAGTTTTTGGATGTATCGCTTGTGCACAAATTCTAGATGATTTCAGGAAGAAGCTCAACTTCTAGAGTATCAAATCGATTTTCATCAGCTACACTACTTCAAATCAAACTTATAAGTTGTATGATCTTGTTGAGTCCAAGATATTCACCAGTCGCGGGATGTCATCTAAAATCAGTTTATTGACCTCAAAGGTAAGGGCAAAGCTCATATAACCGAACTATCATACTCTCCCGAAATATTGAACTCTTTAGTTCCAAAGTCAACTATTCCTTTTGAAGGTTCAAGCTTGTCTGCTCTCGACAACAACAACGAATCCGAAGATGATGGTGCTATAGTTCAAGTACATCGACGAGTCTACAACTTACCTTGTTCAAGAGCCGACGACTGTTGAACAGGCACCCTATTCTGATCTCTCAAAAGGAGCTATGGATAAAGAGTATTAATCTCTTATGAAGAACCAGACATGGACTATTGTCGAATTACTTGCCAGCAGAAATGTAGTTGATTGCAAATGGTTGTTCAAAATCAAATACAAGCTAGATGGAAGTATCAATCGAAGAAAGGCTTGACTTGTCACCAGAGGATTCTCTCAGGTACACAACGTCGACTATACTGAGACCTTCATTCCAGTAGTTAAATATTCTTCTATTCGACTTCTATTGTCATTTGCTGCTGCAGTAGATTTGGAAATACATCAAATGGATGTACAAACAACATATCTTAATGGAGTTATCGAAGAAAACATTTTCATGGTGCAACCTGAAGGTTACAAAATCGAAGATAAACTCAATCATGTGTGTAAACTCCATAAAGTAGTTTATGACTTGAAGCAATCTGCTCGAGCATGGTTCCAAAAGATCAATACTTTTCTTATTGATCATGATCACACACCAAACTCTTCATATTTGAATGTCTACTTCAAGTTAGTGCGACATTCCTTTATTATTATCACTTTGTATGTGGACGACACATTGCTTTTCAACAACAGTATCGATTTGATAAAAGAAGATAAGACAATGCTATCTTTTGAATTCAACATGACCGATCTGGGCGAAGCTCATTACTGTCTAGGTATTCAAATCCAAAGAGACAGAAAACAGAAGTTAATTTATACTATTCAGCAAAGATACATTCACAATGTATTAATCAGATATAATCTGATGAATTACAAATTAGCTCTCTCACCAATGGATCCCCATGTCTCAAGATGTCGAGAGACTAGTGTCCCCGAACAATCAAAGAGAAGGTGTAGATGCATGAGTATCCTTATCATTTGATAATTGGATCTCTACGCGATGATCTGTACTAGACCAGACATAGCTTTTGAAGTCAATTTCTCAAGTCAGTATATGACCAATCTTGGTATAACACATTGGAAGGCTCTTATCAGAGTCATCAGATATCTTCGAGCTACTATGGACTTTTGCATTTGTTATGGAGGATTCGACAATGACAAACTCAATTTTCTCAGTAGTTATTCAGATGCAAGTTGGGCAGGAGATGTAGACACTCATAAAGCCACTTCCGGATTTACATTCTTCCTCAACAATGGTCCTATTTCTTGGAACAATCGCAAGAGAACTTTTGTAGCTCTATCTTCCACTGAATTAGAGTATATCGCAGCCTCTAAGGCTACAAAGAAAGCAATATGGTTGAAAAACTTACTTTCAAATATCAGTCTGAATCAATATGCTCCAACAATTTATTTTGTGATAATCAAAGTGCCATTGCTTTCTCAGCCAACCCTAGATTTCATTCTAGGAGTAAGCACATTGAAATTAAGTATCATTATGTCAGAAGCAAAGTTCTCAACAAAGAGATTGACTTACACTACTATCGAACGCAAGATATGACAACAGATATTTTTGCTAAAGCATTAAGCTTGGGTGCACACAAGAAATTTTGTGCAAGACTAAGTTTCAAGGTCAAAGCATTCATGGATTCAGATTAAGGAAGAGTGTTGGATTATTCTCCTAATTATCGACTAATCTATCTTTTAATCTTCATCCACTTATTATCCAATTCTGCAGTCTTATGCATGTTTCTACACAGTCTGCAGAAATACTCGGGAATCACTTGTAAATTTCCAAGAAGTACTAACTGGATGGATGCCAGCTCATAATGGCCAACTGGCCATTAAGATCTACGACCTAATTAGCTGCTCTAATGGACGAGCCGCATTTTGTTTAGTATAAATAGTTGATCATACTTCTATTATTTTCAATGCATTTTAGAATGCTTTTCAAAGTATTCATAGAGTATTGTAGCAGCTCTCTCAAGCTTCCAAGCTTGAACACTCTTGAGCATTCTAGCTTAGTTCTTTAGAGTTCATTTAGAGTTTTTCTATTAGCACTTACTGCTTATCAACAGAAACGTAATTTAGACAAAGTTTCAGTTACACAGAGATAGCTTAGAGTACGTCGTTTCTATCTGCAATTGTCTTGTGCTCATCATCATCTGTTTCATGCTGAATCAATCTATTCTTTATTGCATTCAAAATTATATCAAAATGTATGCATCTTTGTGATTGTTTTGTAGCTGATAAATCTCATATTGCTTTTCTCTAATAATTCAATACTTTATTGTTTGGCTGCATAATCATTGTAGTACTGATGATTTCAAAGTTAGTTACTATAAGATTGAACATGTTTCTGTCATTATGTTTTGTCCAATATTGATAAGCGTAGTCATGCATTAGGAAAGCAGGGTGACATTAACAAAGCAACCAAACGTGAGAGAAAAATTTGCATAAGTAATTATCGTGTTTGAAAAAATGATCTAATTTGGCCTTTCGCTAGGTTCAGCACAAGCTTTTAATGACTCTTGCAACCATATGGCGATCCAAGGGTGGAGGTGAAGTGAGAGAGACACATTATTTCACTTCACCTCCACTCTTGGATGGGCATCTGGGTACACATGACATGAAATGCCTATGCGTTTTTCTACCCCGAATCTAATTTTTGTGACACTTTTTATTCAAACATAGCAAATCATTATTAATTTATGCATATATTTCTGAAATATTTATTGGAACAGGCAAAAATATGTTCAAGTTAATGGAAAATATGAGAATCTCTCAAAAATAGTCCATTGATACCTTTGGGTACGATACGCATTTTAATCATTTACTCGGTCAATGGTGCTGGGAATTACAAAGGTAGGCATGTCCCTCAACTTTGAGAAGTCTTAGTCTTCAAGTTCATTCAATACTTGAAGGAGGAGGCAAGGCCAAAAATGAAAATCTTTGAAAAAAAAATCAAGTCAATGTCCAATCCTACATATTCAATAACAACAACAACAACAATAAAAACTGGGCAGGGCCAGTTCAAATATCTCCTCCACCGACTGAAGTATCAAGGGGACCGGACGAGGCGGTGGGATTTCAACTTAAAGAATCGGCAGAGGCTACCGGTTAAGCCGGCGGATAATAACATTCCAGACTGGTTGAATGTAAACCCTCGTTTCTAGGGCACACGTGGTACCAGCTCATGAATCTGAAGCAGCCTCACAAACCCTAGAAAAGAGAAGAAGACGACGACGAGGAATTTGAAGGGAAGGGTATGAGGCGGTAGCAGCAGCAGCAGCAGCAGAGGGAGGGAGGAGTTGATCGTGCTTAACGAACGATTGCGTTGATTGAAAGTCTGGCAAGTAGATCCAATCTGTTTTTGCGAGCAGATTGATCTATTTTTCGTTTTTCTCGTGTATGAATTGATCTATTTCACAGCAAATGATTCAGTGTTTTGCTTGGAATTGATCAGCGAACGAAGCTTGTGTCTAATTCAGTGCAACTGTGGATCCTGCTATCCTTTGCAGCATCAAAGGATTGAGGATCTTGTTTCCATACAACTTATGCTTTGTGGATTTATTCTTTTGCTGGAATGGCATAATACATAAAGGGCAAGTTTCATCGATCCTTCATATCTAGCGTTTTGGCTAGCTAAATCAGCTTCTGCCACATTCTATTTGGATCACGATGTCAGTGTTTTCAGTTACTGCTCTAGACAGGCTTATTGAGCCAACTGACAAAGGCGCGCCGTCTAGACCTGCAAATGAAAAGGGTCCAGTTAGAGAGAAGAGGCCTCTCTACTCATACTCTGCCTACTCACCTGCAGCTGTAAATTCAAATCGGCCGCGCTCCCCCTCTCCCTCTTCTTTTTCCTCATCTCCTTTCATTGTCAACTTCAAAGGGAGGAGGGCTATTCGGCAGGAAGTGCAGAAGCCAACGTTGGAACATGGGGCTCAATCTGGATCAGCGCAAATACTGGACGTTGAGCGCGATTCAACAGGCAGAAAGCCAAAAGTCACACCTTCTGCAGAAAGCAGTCAAGAGGATAACGGAAAAGAGGGGGTGCACAGTCAGATGAATAAGCTTGATAGTGATGCTGTCAAAACTGAATCCGGACATATGAAAAGCCATAGCCGTTGTTCACCAGGAAATTTATCTGCAGAGAAAGATTTTTCAAAACTTGGAAAACATGAACCACTTGAGTATCCTGTGCAAGTGCCGAAATCCGATGAGGGAGCGAGTGATTCCACCGCATCTGGAGATGAATTTTTTGATGCGCCAGAATCCCCTGCATCTGGTATGTTTTGCATAACGATGATCGCAGCTTATTATTGGTTAGTGTTATTTGATGGTTTGCGCCTTGTAAAATACCTTATTCAAAAATCTAAGTGCATCATATTCGCCTGAGGTTTAACGAGCAATCGTCTTCAAGCTAATTTTATACTTAGGAATTTTATACCTTTGGATAGTTTAAACTCCTGCACCTTGCTTTTCTTGAAACTTATAACCGTATGCTTATTTTCTTGAACCCATGAATCTACGGTTGATGGTCGTTGGGCAGAGTCCATAAAGTTAGATATTTCATGCTCTTTATGCTTGCTTTTTCAGCATTGTCGTAAACACCGAAGTCTGCTTGCGTACTGGTGAGTGCAGTTTTTTAGAATTATTCAAGTGTATGCCTGAATTGTCCCAAGCCTGAAGCCTTATGTCGTGACATTATTAACCTCGAATAAAATTTGTAATATGCATAACTTTGAGTCTCACAGAGAGGTATCACTATATTGCATGTAAAGAAATGTGGGTGTAGTTATATGCATGTGACCCACTTCAATGATCAAAGACACACCCTACTTCTCTTAAGCAGTCAACAAAAGAGAGAGAGAGAGAGAGAGAGAGAGAGAGAGAGAGAGAGAGAGAGAGAGAGAGAGAGAGACTTCAACGAGCTTTTCTACATTATTCATTGACAAAAGAAAGAGATGATACGAGTATTTAGAACGGCCAATAGCTGGGCCAAACTTAACAAGAAGTGAACCTAACAATCTAAATGGGCCTCTTGGTCCAAGTTACTAAAAAAGCATATAGAGAATTGTTCGAGGCTGAATGAGGCACATAATCTGGTCATTAATCTCCAACAATTCTCTTTTTTAATGATGACAAGTTCATAATTTTGCTAATTATCCTTTTTCCTTTTTAATGAATCGATTCATCTTGTTTTATGTGCTTCAAGAATTTTCTCGGCTTCATGAATGTACATTGCAAGAAACAAAAAGTGAGTTTTCTTCAAGAACATGAGAAAAATATGTATTAAGAACCATTTTTGCATCAACCGTTCTGGAATTTAGGGTGAGGGTTTTTTGGACCTGTTTTTCTCTAAAACTTCTTTTCAAATTTGTTTGCTTTTTTGGGGGGGGGGAACTGTCAAAAATAGCTAAACTATACTAAGAATGTTGTAATTCTAATATGTAATGCTAATCTAAGCTCCAAAAAACTCCACTTTGAGCTTGAATTGAAGTCAAAACAGTCCTATTAGACTATTGTTGGCCAACTGCCTGTAAGTCTCATATTTTAGATCATAGGGTTGTCATCCATGGGCCATTACTCATAATCTATGGTGCCTTGTGCAACTAGTTCTTTGTTTTCAAGTTCACAACTCTGTACTTAATGAGGATAGTGAAAGTTGTCAAACCAGGTAAGCTTCTCATGTAAGCCCTCATTTTGTCAACCCTCTTGGTGTTGGCATTACCACTCAATTTATAAAGTTTGGGGATGCCAAGAGGACAAAGAATGATTGTATTAACATCTCGAACTTATCTGATTCGTCATTCATGGATTTTGATCTCGTCTCTAAAGTTTTTGAGTAGATAAATCTTTCCATCACTCAAAAATGAAAACATGTCGTTTCTATTTACCTCATATTTCTCGTTGCTTTTCTTCACCAAATTTATTGATTGGTCTTTTTTGTCTTCGTGGGTAGCCTATTTTAGTTTCCTCTTCCCCTGGCCGTTCCTTGCACACTAATAGGTTGTATTATCTGCCATTTACCATCATCCCCTTCCCTTTATGGGTTAGCTTGGTTAAAGTTTATGTTGAGGTTATTGTTGTGGCTATGTGACAAAATTCAAGGCCTAGCTATGGAGTATCTTAACAACATAGTAAGCACACTATGAAAGCTTCAGAAAACCAGCTATAGAGTAGTAGACAAAACAAGCAAGAGAGAACTCTTAACTCATTCAAGTTATTTTCTGATGATCAGTTTCTGTAGAAAGGATAAACTAAAGTAAACAGTCAAAGACAAATTTTTACATACTGTAGAGCAACCTATCCTTATGAGGATGGATGGGTAGCATAACAGTAGGATGTATAAATCTAAAAGCTTTAAACTATTAGGAAAAGCACTAATTTCTGCAATAAAGAACTGAATTTGGGCAAACTAGATTGTGTGAACTACAATAACAGGCGTAAGAAAGGCCTGGTAAAGTAACTTAACTTGGTCTATCATTCTTGGTGATAGTTGCCTGCAAATCAAATGTTTGTCATAAAAAAAACACACACACACACACACACACACACAACTCTGAAACAACTAGCTGCGGCCCTCATGGCAGGTTGCCGTGCTCCCCCTGCATTCAAAGCTCTGTGTGTGTGTGTGTGTGTGGCTGTTGGC
This sequence comes from Diphasiastrum complanatum, assembly GCA_029204225.1. NCBI lineage: Eukaryota > Viridiplantae > Streptophyta > Lycopodiopsida > Lycopodiales > Lycopodiaceae > Diphasiastrum > Diphasiastrum complanatum. The sequence continues at coordinate 30,898 of MU834813.1, forward strand.
AGACGTAGGCGCACACTAGGATAGCCCGATTTTCATCGGGTTTTGGTGGGCTGAGGGTGCAGACCGAGTCCGGAATATGGAGGAGTATTGGGGGGGGGGGCGCGGGGGTGCAAATACAAAGTTTTTTGTTTAGCATGTGAAAAGGGGTGGGGTTAGTGGGGTTTGTTTTTATTTTTTGCATAAATTATGATTTTGTTTATTGGCCTATACACTTATAAGATTATTGGTGTAATTTTTTCAAAACCACGGGTGCCCGTTCTTCTTAAGAGTAAGAAGGATGGGGGGTTTCTCGTTATGTGAGGACTACAAGGGTCTAAACAAACTTATCGTAAAAAATAAGTACCCGTTACCTAGGATGGATGATCTCATAGATCGATTGAATGGAGCGAAGTACTTCACGAAAATTGATCTTCGTACGTGATATCATCAGATTAGGATACATCTGGATGATGTATCTAAGACCATTTTAGGACGAGATTTGGCCATCACGAGTTCCTAGTCCTACCTTTTGGGTTGACTAATGCTCCAGCAACTTTCCAGCAAAATGATGAATGAATTGTTTTGTCCATATTTGGGGAAGTTAGTAGTGTTTTTAGATGATATTTTGATCTATAGCAAAACACTAAAAAAGCGAATTCCTTAGATGGTCCGTGAGCTCAAGTCATTTTTGGGTTTCACTGTATTTTTCCGTAAGTTTGCAAAGGACTATTCTAAGATTGCCGCACCTCTCAACAATTTGTTGAAGGGGGTGAAAAGTCGAGAAGGAAGGCCAAGCCCTCCCATTAAATGGAATGAAAAATTGGATGAGAGTTTTCGGAAACTCAAGCTTCTAATTGTCTCAGCTTCGTTTTGAGAAAAGTGGATCAAGATATTCCGTTCGTCATTAATACTGACGCGAGTGATACGACTATTGGAGCTATTCTCTTACAGGAGGGCCAGCTTGTTGCTTTTGAGAGCAAAAAGTTAATCGATGCGCAAGTCAAAATACAATGCAAGAAAAAGAGCTTTTTGCGGTGATCCATGCATTGAAATCATGGAGACATTACTTGTATGGTAAAAAGTCCGTGGTTATCACGGATCACCAACCTCTAAAATATTTTTGCAATCAGAATGATCTGAGAGGTTGTAAGGCCCGATGGGCAGAACTCATGCAAGAAATTCGACTTTGAAGTGCGATATATTAAAGGCACCACTAATTGGGTGGCTGATGCACTTAGTCGAATTGGTGAAGTTCAGCACAAATTTTTCTCTCCTCAAGAGGTCTTTGTGAGAAAAACCCACATTTTGGACCAATTTGGAAGAGGGTTCTAGTAGCTACGTTAAGCGAGACTGATTTACATGGTGATCAGCCTGGGAGAAAGAATAAAAAGAGTGTTGATAACTTCTCTATTCGTAATGTATTGTTATTCAGGAAAGGGAAGGTTTGTGTTCCTGATGTGGATGCTATTAAAAAGAAAATTTTATGAGTGTCATGACTCACCATGTGCGGGGCATCCAGGCATACATCGTACTTTAGATTTGGTACGAATGGATTTTTATTGACCAAAACTTAAGCCCTTTGTCGAATCTTATGTGGTCAAGTTTGACCAATGCCAGTTGAATAAGGCCGAATGCCCTAAAGTTGGTGGATTGTGACATCCATTGGATATCCCAGATAAGAGGTGGGATAGTATTTCCATGGATTTCGTGGTTGGATTACCGCCGCGGACGAATAAACAAAATGATGCAATTTGGGTAGTGGTCGACCATCTTACCAAATTAGCTACGTTTATACTGGTAAAGATCACCGCGAAGGCTTCTGATTTAGCTCAGATTTTTGTCGAGTGTCTGTTTAGGATTTACGGATTACCTAGTGACATTGTGAGCGATCGCGATCTGAGGTTCACCGAACACTTTTGGTCGGCCGTGTTTGCTAAACTAGTGTCGACACTGAGCTTGAGTTCTTTTGATCATCCCAAGACGGATGGCCAGACGGAAAGGACAAATCAGACGATGGAACAAATGCTTCGAGCATATTTTTCCCGATGACAATCTCATTGGGAGAAGTGTTTGCCCTTGATTGAGTTTGCCTATAATAGTAGTAAGTGTTAGAAATAATAAATGATAATGTTAGTTTCCCATAGGTTGCTTTGACCCAAAAGGTCGAGACTTGTGTAACCATGGGTTATGTTTATTATTTAGACCATGTTAAGTTAGTTTTAGCTAAGTTGGACCCAATTATGGTCTAGTAATAACTCGTGGGTAAAGTCTAATTATGTTAAGGGGCCCTATCTTGGCTTTTGGAAGTGCCCTATAATTAGTAGGTTCTAGAACTTAGGGTTTGGAAGAGTCTAGGCCCTTGGAAGGCCTATTTATATGTACTCATTGTTCATTTGTAATTCATTCCCTTTCAAGCATTGCTACTACTTTCTCTCTCCTATAGGGTGCCTAACCCTCTCTCTCTTCTTCTTCGTGTATATGGAGATTGAATGTTAGAAGGATCTTGGCACTTTGATAGTACTGCATTCAAATTATCCTAAACCAATATGGCTTGGAAAATATCCACGGGATAAAAATAAAGCCTTGTGTAACCAAAAATTATGCACCCCTCCACCCACCTAAACACCTAGTTCGCATGCATCAGATTAAGTTTTCTAAAAAAAACTTTACTAGCTTATGCCATGACACCCCCCCCTTTCTTTTCCCTCCCAATTTTCCCTCTCCTCGGGCCAGCCAAACTCGAGCCACAGCTCGCAGCTATCATTCTGGCCCGTTGCAAGAGAGAGAAATTGCGAGAGAGAGAGGAGAAATGAGAGAGAGAGAGAGAGAGAGAGAGAGAGAGAGAGAGAGAGTGAGAGCTATGCCAGGTGAAGAGGGATGGAAGTGCTCCCATCCCTCCACCATTTCCATTCTGTTTGTATGCAGGTTCTTGGCAGGATGAGGGCGCACAGTAGGGCAGCGGATTTTCTGCTTAAACTTTCGTGTTTTTTTTCTCAGTTTTTCAAACATATTTCTTGCAGGAAGCCATAAGGCAAATGCATCTGCTATTTTTTGCAGATAGACACAGCCCTACCAGCGATTTTCAGCTCCTTTTGCTCTACTTCCATTATTTACACGCATAAGCAAAGCCTAGATTACAGATTTGTAGAGTTTGCAATCATTATGCCTGAGAAACATGGTAGATGCTGCCCAAATTTTCTCAGAAACTAATTCTTGCATGCTACTTCATCTATTACAGTGAATAGCACTTGTTTATGAACCAAACCACGTCAAACAATGGCTTTACAGGCTCCAAACCCTGCAATCCCATAGTTAGTTTGCTGGAAAATGAAGCATGAACCTGTAACTCCATAATATTCTGCCATGCAAGCCTGTAAATTGCCACCAACACTCATAACCAAATGATTAGTGCATTTTTGTTTCTATATCTGCCTTTTCTCACCGATTAAACACAAAACCGGCTTCCTAAAAAGCAATAGACAGCAATCCAAATACAAGAAAGAACAAGAAGCCTGAAGAGGAAAAGATTCCAGCATAACCTCTAAAGAAACCGTTGCTTCAACAAAGTGCCTACAACAAAGTAATTGGCAACAATGGAACTAAAAACAGGATTTCTTCCTAAAAACCAATTCGAAATGCTAAAAAACCGAACCGAATGTGATCTTGGTAGTGCACTTACCACACAAACGATTGCATTTCGAAAAAGTGATTATAACGGGAAGAATAATCCAAAATTTCACCACTTGTTGCTTACTCCACCAAAAGCTCGAGAAAACATTGAGATTCACCCCAGCACTTTCAATGGCAAAAATCCTGCTTAGAATGGCTCTGATACCAATATAAAGTCCTACACACAAGATTCTAGTCTAAGCATACCAATCAAAGCAACAACACAAGGGAACGGGTGGTGGATAAACCAGCCCAACCAAACCTAGATCATACGGATCTAGCCCCCAAGCTATGGATCAATCACAGTCATTGGAAAGAGAAATCACACTAGCAGCATGTAGCGACCAATCACAGAATCAAGCATACACTAGTGAGAGCCCAATAGGTATACTTATACCTCCAAGGCCCATGCACCACTAGTAGTGCACTGTGACACCTCACTGGACACCTCTGCAACCTATCTGGGCCACGTCATCCAGTTCCCTAATGGCTCACTGATAGACCCATACCAACTATACCACCATGTGTTTAGGCCTACAACCATTAATTATGACCATGTACACATAAGGGCCCCAATTCCCTTATAGTCACAATTAACTTACAGGTTGATGGTCTACCTGTCCCTAGCGTGGACACGCTACCCAAGACCAGTCATGGGCATGACACTGAGACTCCTCAATATGTGTATGTGGTTCATGAAGGTGTTCCCTCCTCTTGTTCCTCCACAGGAGGCGAATGATCCTCTTCAAAGATCATATCTCGATTTATGATCCTCTTCCTGCTAGTGAGATCATAAAGTCAGTAGGCTTTGCTCTCCTCACTGTATCCCAAGAAATTACATTTTGCTGATTTTGCATCCAACTTCTTCCTGTCATCCTTGGAAACATGGGCATACGCCGTGCAGCCAAACACTCGCAAAGCGCCCACCTTGGGCTTAATGCCAGTAAATGCCTCTTTTGGACTCTTTCCACAACCTTGGTTGGACTTCTATTCAAAAGAAATTCCGCTGTGTGCATTGCCTCGCCCCAAAAAGAGTTGGGCAACCCCTTGCCCTTGAGCATGCACCTTGCACACTCCACAATAGTTCGGTTCTTTCTCTCGGCTACACCATTTTGCTGAGGGGTATGGGGAGCTATAAGCTGCCTTTTGATTCATTGCTTTTCTACCAAAGGTTTGACATGCACAAAGTACTTGAATGCTTCAGATTTTTGTCTCAAGAAATAAATCCAAATTTTGTGTGAGAAGTCATCAATAAAGGTCATAAAGCAACATGCCCCCCTTGCAGATCTGGCCCCCACAAATTCAAATGCACCAAATCAAGTATACCTGCTGCCCTGGTGGAGATTTCCTTGGAAAATGTTTGTCTTTGCTACTTTCCCATAGCACAAGCCTCACACACTGAAGAGCTTGGATTAATGACTAGAAGCCCCTCCACCATACGATGCTGGTTCAACACCTGCATACTTTGTTATCCAAGATGTCCAGACCTCTCGTGCCACAACCTATCTACATCACCTCCTTTTGTTGTATAAGAATGCCGATTAGGGATAGAAGTGTATAATCTGTATAGATTATCTTCCTGTAATCGTTTGGGCACAACCTTCATATAATCACTCAAATCCAATACAAGACAAGAAGTAGCATCAAATTCTACTTTCGTATTTTGTTGAGTGATAGCTCCTATTGAAAGTAGGTTTTTAGCAAGTCCTAGTACATATAAGACATTCTTAATGACTTTGACTTCTCCTGATGGAAGCTTTACAGGAACTGTGTCCTTCCCCTTGACCTTGTGTGTTGAGTTGTCACCTAGGCTCACTTTTTCTCCATCACCAATCCCCACAAAGGTTGATATCAAACCAATCCCTACGAGGAGTCATGTGCTTTGAAGCACCTGAGTCAATGTAACAACCACCTGATTTATCTTGTGAGGCCAATGCAATGGAATAGCTCAGCTTGCCTTATGTCATTCTGCTGTCTTGCAACGCTCTCTACAACATTTCCTCCTTGCTTCTTTGTGCCCTTCTTTTGCTCTCCAAGCTTCTTCCTGCACTCAAAAGCAAAGTGACCATATTTACCACAATAATTGCAACTCCCCTTCCTTCGAGGTGTGGAAGAGGTAGCTGAGGAGGATTGTGCTTTTGACATTTGCAAGTTATCCATTCCTTGCTCAAGTGCTTGTGGTGCTCCTTTGTTTTTGCATTTACCTTTCTTGTCCTTGGCTGAATTATGCTTTTTCTTAGAAGCAAAGGCATGCTCTTAGAAATCCTCCCTCTTGGAGAGATTAACTCTGGTCTTGTAACAAGAGACCATATACCTCTTCATAGAACTAGCCTATAATAGCTTTCAAAAAGATAATAAGATCTTATTTGTGATACAATAGGTCAAACTTGCACTCTATGTTCTAACTTCTACTACTACAAATTTGGCGCACGTTCATTTTTGGATGCAAAGAGCATCAACATGGCACCCAAAAGATAGTCCATTTACATTTGATAAGGGCTCAAATTGGGGTCCAAACCTGACCTTTTTTGGTTCCAGCTCTCTAAAATGAGAATTCCAAGCATGTGGCAAATATTTGCATAGGAAGTTTTGAAAAACACAATCAAAAGTTAGCACTTATGCCTAAAATACCAAGTTGCAAATCTGACTCCCTTCTAACACCAAAATCGAGTTGCAAAGATAAACAATCAGCACCATCATCTATGCACTAATTTTTGCCTCCTATAGCTCTTGCCCACACTCTCCCTTTTCTAGGAAAAGTGCATCCTAAAAAACTTGAAATTGTGTTTTAACTTGATTATTAAGAAAATGAATGAATTTATTAAAAAGAACATTCTCCCATCCATAGATAAGCTTTTAAGCCCATTGCCTACTAGTTAGGTTTGAGGGCAATTGGCGCTCATGTGGGCGATCAGTCCACTTGGCCTACCAAGTCTATGCCTACTGACCCAAGAACCATAGAATTAATGAACCGTCCACGGTTCACCACGGTTCTGAGAACCGTACAGTGAACCGTACGGTTCACAAGTTTTTTTTGCATGGAACCGTGGTGAACCGTACAGTCAATTAATTAACTTTTTTTTTGTTTCCCACCCCCAAAAATAGCCCAAAAATGCCAAGAAAAAATCTGTGACACCTGTGAAATCTGGTTCAATCTGTGAAATCATTTGTCAAATCAGAGGACCATTTGTGAAATCTGTGTGAAATCTGGTTCAATCTGTGAAATCATTTGTGAAATCAGATGACCATTTGTGAAATCTGTGAAATTTATGAAATGAGGACCAAAAATGACTTGGGAGGGGTTTTGGGGGGAAATTGGGAAAAAAAAAATTAATTAATTAACTACAGGAACCATACCACGGTTCATGAACCGTGGTACGGTTCCCACCACGGTTCCTAGGACCCACGTTTCTGAGAACCGTGGGTTCTATGCCAAGAACATAGTGTCTTAATGCCATGCCACATCCATGCCCACCATATACGTGGCTATAAGACCACAACAGTCACGTGTCGGCTAACCCTAGTCATTGTCCCCCAAATCATGGGTTAACGTGGTCAGCTGTATGTTGGTTCTATTGAACTCGCCACACAGCACGTGGCATGCAAGTACACCAGGTTGTGACTGCAATAGGATTTGCCCCAGGTTCCTTTGTGGGGAGTCATCGACTGTCTCAAGCTGGTCCTATGACTTTTGGAGGTACCATTCTCGCCAGAATATGTTGGATCCATGACTGGATTCTAACACTCTTTCCCTCAAGAATGTCATTGCTCCTTGATGACGAACTCAGGATAGGACGCTTGTAGCTTGGCTTGACTCTCCCATGTCGCTTTGGACAACGGTAGTGGTTTCCAAGCTACCAAAAACTCGGGGATCAGGCAATTTCTTAGTCATGAATCCTTGAAACTACCATTGGAAAGGATAGGGTAGTGACCAGAGGCACCAAATAGCTTATCAAATAGATTATTGTACTAATTTGGCTCTACTGTGCAAGAAAACTTTTGAAGTCATGTTATTGTTCTATAATTGTAATCTCCACTTTATACACCTTTTCAAATCATTGCTATTCACATATGAGATTTGCTACAAGATTCTCGAGATGTGCATGCTTTTATGCATTGTATGTTTATTGTATATTTACTCATGTGCATTTTGTCATATTCATAGTATAAATTTCCAGATTTTGAGCCACTTGGAAGTTGGAAAAGTTATATATGTGTTCGTCGCGTAGCATTACAAATATGTCGTCACATTCACTACGTGACAACATCTTTCTTCATCACTGCTTCATTGTTCATTCTTTTATGCTTCGCTTCTACATGTTAATTTTAGTTTGGTTCATGGTGCTTGTGTCCATCCTTTGACAGTTCTACTATCGCATGGCATTTTAGAGCATTACTTTGCGGTGTATTTATTATAACTCACTCTACTAATTATTGCTAGAGTCTTGTGATGCTATTGGTTAGCACAAGGCACTCACTATTTTCCTCCAGTGGCATTATTGGTTCATCTGGTTGGCAATAGATCCGTTCTTGTGCTGTAGCTTTGTTTTGGCCTTCTTTAGCCGTGATGTTGGTATTGATATCTTTATTTGGCAAGTCTGGTCCGTGTGACTCACATGGTATTTGTTTATCTAGCTATGGCATTATATAGCTACCACCCATGTTGTTAGAATCCCCATCGTCGTTCCGGTCATTGCTAAAGCACAATCAGGTGACAAACACCATGTTACCGCCAACCATAGAGGTACTGCCACCTCACCCCCGTGCACTAGAGCCATAGACCACCATCAAGCAAGCTCCGATCTCCTGTAAGCCATGGTGTCCCATGCCACCATGCCGACCCTCGCCTACCTACATCCTGAGGCCTAGATAATCGTCTTGACTTGACCACCAGTGGAAGAGCTCTTCATTCTTCAGGAGAGAATAAATGCCAAGCTCATGGAGGTCCACCTCTATATACATAGTCCAGGTGGGGTCATCTCCACCCTTAAGAGTCATGCTTGACCAACGACATGCGGCAGTTGTGCACATTGATGCGGGTCCATACAACGAGTCACTGCACGCCAATAAGACATTGACACGTGGCACCCAAAAGACCTGTAGCTCTAGATCAGCATTCCGCCCCATAACTGAGACCGTCACCTCAAGTTTCGTGTTGCGTGCCCTTATGGGTACGTAACACATGTACTGCTTTTATTGGCAGTTGTGGTCCACATCTTATAGAGTTTGATAACCATCTTATATTTTCCATGGTGAAGAGCCATCTCATATTATCCATGATGAAGGGCTCAATATGTTGCAACTTTCTTATCTTTGTGTTAAAGGCATCAACCTCAACATCTTGGTAACATCGTCCTTGTTCCTGCGATACCTCAACATTTTAATATGCTGCAACAACATTCTTATTGCTGCAGTGTCAGCATTCTTATGTTATGGCATTATCATCCTCATTTATTTGTTTTAACATGTTTTTTTTGAATGTGCCTATATCTTCATGTTTTGTTACATCAACATCTTTAGTTTGCTGCTTCAGCATCTTTATTTCTACAGTCCGTGTTTTCATTTTTTGCAGCGTAAGCATTTTTGTTATGCCAACATGTGGAGAGTCTTTTGATAAAGGGCCTTCATCTATAATTTGGCAGTTATTGATGCGTTCATCAGTTATTGGACCTTTATTCAGCCTCTAGGGCTTGGGGACAGTTGGAGCCTATGAACAGACTTTTGTGCCTCATTATCGGTCATTGATTGATCGCGAAGTAGCTCTTAACTAAGCTGAAATCAATTTAGGAAACTGGTAGTTTATACTCCTTTTTTTAGACATCATTATTTCGCCATAGAGTACCAGTTGTGTTCCGTGTCTGATCTATACCCTTTACTGTAATCTCTCTATTGTTAGCATTTTGGATGTTTCGGTCTTAACTAGGTTTGTTGGCTATTACCAACCGTTTTTCTATTCTGAATTTTATTGCATTTGAAACTTCTAAGCTTAGTCGCTGGAAAAACTTCAGTTCTATTTATTCCATCACATCATTTCATGACAGATTGACAGTTTCCATCTGAACTTGTAACTTCAACTATTTTTCATTGCATGAGTATTCAGAGAGGCCTACTGTATTACTTTATCCTTTTTTAGATGCAATATTTAAATTTTGGTCTTTTTAAGTATATCAAAGTTCCTTAAAAGAATGCATTCCTGTTTTGCTTCTATACTTGCCTTGCTGATAAAAGTGTGCACATTATTCGTATTCTCTCTCACACACACACACACACACACTACACACACACACACACACACATTTACACATCATATATGGATGTGTTTTATTTTATAATTGGAAATATTGCACCATTTTTCAAAAGTCAACTGCTGAGATCCTACTCTCTTGGTTTTCCTTTGAAGGTTCTTCAATTGGAGATGAATTGCCATATGATGGAACACGCACTACTAATCTGGACAAATTGGATGAGCTTGAAGCTGATGTAGAACAATGTGGAAGTGCACAGAGAGCCTTGTTGACGTTAAAGCAGCAGCATGAGGCAGTTCTGGAAAAACTATTCCTCTCTGGAATCTCTCTAACACCTAGCCACAACCAAATTATTGGTAGGAGTTCTGCAGACCTCTTGGATTTGTCAGATCAAATTATCCAAAGAATAGAAGTTGCTAGGTTAGTAACATGTGCTGTCGCAAGAGGTGCTGCAAAAGCTGAAGCAGAAAAGGAGCTAGCATTAATTATTGACAGTAAGAATCGAGAGATTTCAAGACTTCGGGACAAATTGCTTTACTGTGAAACTATTAATCATGAAATGTCGCAGAGGAATCAAGAGTCTATAGGTAAAGGATCTTAATCTTTATTATTTTTGCTTTATTATGGTTAGCTTGATTTTTCACGTACAATCACCAGATAGGCACTTTAAATCTGCTCTTTGCTATGTTGCCTCATTTTTAGTTAGTTATCCTCTCACAAGATGCCATATATAAGTAATCGGAGGACTCCCTTTTCAGGATAATGCTGTGACCAAGATATTTTGTAACAGGCTGGTCATCTCTGGTCATCATTCTCAAACCAAAATTTAAGATTTCTCTGTATTGCTGATATTTTTTCCTTTACCGGGGTAGATGATACATCTCACAAACTGTCATTGAGAGTTGCCATTCGTTGGTCTTTGTATTGCTTGGAAATTTTGAGATTGGTACTTACTATAGGTTTTTGAGCTTCTGCTTGTTTCGGAGTATTCATTTTCATGAGACTATTAATTGGTTGTCTTTGTATGGTCCTTTTTCTCTAACATATGGGCAAAATGTCAAGTTTTCATGTGGGCAGTTGTGAGTTTGTGCCTTCCTTTCTTCATCAACCCTGGCTGTCAGTGTGGTTAAAGGATGAAAGTTATTTTGATTTTTTTCTAATGAAGCACCTAAAACCTAGATGCTCAAGCTGCAAATTGTTTCATCCTATTACATTAACTCATGCCACCTTTAGTTGGGTTGCTGTATATTTTTTGGGATTAGCCACTGGATTGCTGCATGGCTAGAGCTTTAGCTTATCAATTCATCAGTTTTGTGGTTAAGCATTGTCACAATGTCTTACTTTTTGTTCTGGTCTTGGTTCTGATGACTCTACCTAAGAGTTTCATAGCAAGGAAGAGTCTTAGGGTTCGGCTTCTCGCAACATTCTTATTCTATCAGAAATTTGTTTCAAGAACTGGGCAGTATCACTGTTGATGATAGGTGATCGATTGGAGCAAATGGCATTTATCAGTGAAAATGTTAACTTTTAAAATCAGCTTTATTGTGTTGTCATATCACTGCCTTAAAACACACATCTGGATTAATTTTGGTAGATAATCAGATTTTTAATATTAGGTTTGTCCTTTGATGATGTAGTCCTCAAATTGTTTTCACTGTTTCTCCCAGTGCGATTGGTCTTACAATCAGTTGTTAGCTCGTTGGGAAAGTAAAGGGACTTGCAAGAAGAGTTGGAGCTTTGAGTTTTTTCATACCTGCAAATTTCACAAACAATAACCTCTGCGTTTGGTTTTTTGAGCTGATTTTGTTTTTGCATTGCCAGAAATCGCACGGAGGCGGAGACGTGAGCGACAGAGAAGGCTTCGTTTGACAATAGGTTGGTCTAGCCATAACAGCATGCTTGAGCATGTCTGCTACAGCTTTGTATAGGTACTTTCCTTGGGAGGATTTTAAAGCTTGGAGGGTGAGTTCTGATCCAATCGAGCTTGTAGAAAACACAGTCGGGGATGATGTTGTACAATGTTAAGACAAATTGTAACATACCATACATCATTGAGAATGGCAGCTTCTGAGGAATTCTTGTCTGGCTTTCAGTCCTGAGCACTTGCCATTAATTACCATATCAAGTCTTTGATAAGTGCTAGCTCCTTAAAATCATTGTGGATATTATTTTGGTAGTACTAGAATGTGTGCTTGTACCCTTTGCCAGTCAAGATATTTACATGGTGGAGAGCTGGTCGTTAGGAATGATGGCTTGTGGAGCACCTCTGGTTGAAGATGAGGGCATAAGTGCTGGCTCACAAATCAATGTTGCACTTGTGAAGTCCTGTTTTTCTCAGAAATTGTGTTTTGGTTAACACTAGGCCTTAATGATGTTGATAACTGAGGGTATATCTTTATCTTATTTTTTCATTGTGTAGTTCTTCTTTATGTGTATTGCTCATCTTCTTGTAATAGTCGCTTGAATAAGTTCTTGGCAATCCCTTTACCTGGCACGCTGTGAAGTCACTACCATCGGTTGTCATTTCACATCTATTATTTTACATTTTTTGAATCAAATCCACTCATTACCCAGAATGTCTTGTAGCTTGTCATGATGGTATGATTTAGGATAGGATACGAGTTGTTATTCCATCCCCTTGTCTGGGGTTATGGAGGATTTTTGTCAGCATTATTCAACAGTGTGAGGTTGTGGCATTGGATAAAAAGGTTGTGCAGCCTAGCACCAACTTCAAAAGCAAATTATTGCCCAAGAAAAGTTTTTAATCTTCACCCAAGTTGATGCATGTTAAAGACCATATCGCAATTGTCCCATAGAATCATTGAACCGTTAACGGTTCAGTACGGTTCTCAGAACTGTACTGTGAACCGTACGGTTCACAATCTTTTTTTGGGCAGAAGCGTATGAACCGTGAAATAATTAAATAAATAATTAATTAATCCTTTTTTTTCCCACCCCCAAAACGAGCTATGAGGGGTTTTGGGGAAAATCAAAATAAATAATTAATGAATTGATTAATTGATTTTAAGATGAACCGTACCATGGTTCAAGGAACCGTGGTACGGTTCCTGCCACAGGTCCCAGAACCAACGGTTCTAGGAACCGTGGCTTCTATGAATTGTCCACATGGGCGGCACATTAGTTAGTGTGTTATGTTTTGAAATTTATCAATTTTCATGATAGATATGCTGTCAGTGGTTGTTCAGGAAAGTCTGATGAGGATCACCAGATGATGCAGGGCTTGCATATTCCAGAAGTTT
>MU834814.1:0-44012 GCA_029204225.1 Diphasiastrum complanatum
CAGAACTAGAGGTTCATTCCTCGTTTTTGCCCAATTCGTCAAGGAACTGTCTGAGCCAAATTATCTCATTGGCCATCTTTGTTGCTGCAACGTACTCTGCTTTGCAGGATGACTGAGCTACAATGGTTAGCTTCTTGCTGACCCAGAAAATTGTTGCTCTTGACGCGATGGTGCATCCTCCTGAGACACTTTTACAGTCATCCTTGAGAGATGCCCAGCTAGCATCACTGTAGGAAAGCAAATGGAACCCTGCATCATGACAATAACACAAACCATAATCTTTTGTTAATTGAAAATATTGCAAAATTCATTCTGCAATCTTCCAATGTGTCGAGCCAGGATTTGTACATAATTGGCTCATCCTGAACACTACAAAAGCAATGTCAGGACGTGTGTCATCTATAAGGTACATCAACGATCCTATCAGTTTCCTATAAGATGTGAGTTGCATCAATTCTCTCTCTGCTTCAGTCCTCGAACAATTTTCGTTCGTCAGCATTGTTTTTGTGAGCATTGGAGTATTTGCTCAATTCAGCATCCCAAAGTCCTTCAGAATTTTCTGGGTGTATCTGGACTGATGAAGGTACAACTTACCTCCCTCATAGTCACTTTCAATTTGTAAGCCAAGGTAACACCTGGCTTCTCCCAGATCTACAATCTCGAAATGTTTCAAGATGTCATTCTTCACTTCAACAATCAGCTTCTCACTCTTGTAGAGTATCAAAGTGTCGTCCACATACATAGCCACAATGATGATCTTCCCATATGTAATTTTCACATACACATTGGAATCAGCCATTAGTGGCTTGAATCCTAAGGATTTCAGGGCTTCATCTTTCTTTTTGTACCATTGTTGAGCTGACTGCTTTAGACCATAGATACTCCTATGCATTCTGTGTGAAAGATTCAACTAGTTTCATCACATTTTGCTATATTTCCATATTTGGCATATTGAGGCCAAAACTTGTTTTAGAATTAGTGGTTGACTTTTCAAAGTTCATTAGTCTAAAATTCATTTGAATAAACACTTTTTGAAAGTGTGGAAAGTTAGAATGCGAGTTTGAGTAGATTCGAATTTGAATAATTGGGTACATTGAATCTAGACCCAAAATTAGTAGGGTTAGCATTTTGGTGGGAAAGCCAATGGACAAATAGGGTTTGGACCTGTTATAAAAGGATGTAACTCATGGAGAGAGCTATCTTCTCTCTTCTCTATCTCATTTCATGCTTATACATGGTTCTCTTGGGTTCTACTATCCATTGGTGCACTATCTTGGTGATTCCTTGCAATTCTATGTGTAGAATGATCTATATTTGTTATTTTTGGATCCAGATGTGTGAAATATAGTCGCTTGTTGGTTTTTTACGGACATCAACAGTAAATTTTCATTTCATTCAAGTTTAATCAAGATCTATTAGTGTTTGCATCTCATTTTGTGTGTAGATGCTGATTTTTCTACATTGGTGAGATTGGTAGTGTATTTCTCTTTCTAACCAAAGATCATTCAAGTAGATTGGATCTTAAGGATCTGAAATCTTTCACATTCTGCATGCATAATTAGGAAGTGAATTCGAAACATAACCTGGGGATTGATCCATGTAGACCTCTTCGTCTAGCTCACCATGCAAGAAAGTTGTCTTCTCGTCCACAATGTGGATCCTGAGCTCATAAGCAACTGCATATGCAAATAATAAACGTAGGGACGAATGTTTTACAACAGGAGAGAAGGTTTCAGAATAATCAATACCATATCTCTGAGAGAATTCCTTTGCTACAAGTCTTGCCTTATACTTTGAATCATCTCCATTTGGTCCATACTTTAGCTTGTAAACCCATTTGTATTTTACAGCCTTTCGCTTATCTAGTAATGGCTGCAACATCCATACCTGGTTCTTCCTCATGGATTCCATCTCGTCATTCATGGCGACTTGAAAATCTTCGTTTTTGTGTTCGTCTTCTTTTCCTTCTGTCACAGGTGACAGATCATAGTACTGTCTTTCAAGAACTTCATAGCTGACATGATCATCGTTGGCCATTGTTTTGCTCTCATCAAATCTGACATCCTTGACTGTGTTCACAATGTTCGTGTCTGGCATGTAGACTTTGTAGTATGACGAGTTGTTGTCATATCCTACCAGATATCCGTGTTCAGCTTTCTCATCAAGCTTCTTTCAAAGCTTATCAAGAATATGTGCATAAGCTGCACAACCAAACATTCCGATGTGAGACAGGTTGGGCTTTCTACCACACCATAATTCGTGTGGTGTCATGTGAGGGACACCAGACTTCCATGCCCTATTCTGAATATAAGCAGCTGTAGCTATTGCTTCAGTCCACAGTACTCTTGGCGTTTTGAGTAGGCCATCACGCATCTGGCAGCTTCCATCATGGTCCTATTCTTTCTCTCTGCAACACCATTGTACTGTGGTGTGTAAGCTGTAGTCCTTCTGTGAATGATACCATGTTCATTGCAGAAGTCAGTGAAGTGATTTGAGATGTATTTGCCATCTTGATCTGTCCTAATCTGCTTCACTTTGTTGCCAGTGCATCTCTCTATCCAATTCACATACTCTGTGAATTTGTCAAATGCTTTTGATTTATTCTGAATAAAATACACTCTGGCAAATTTACTATAATCATCAATGAAGGTAATGTAACATTTTGAGCCTCCTACTGAGATCACATTGAAAGGCCCACAGATGTCAGAATGCACTAACTCTAGAATTTTGGTCGTTCTATAGGAATCCTTGACAAATGGAATGTGTGACATCTTACCCTTCAGACATGCATCACAGGTGGTCGAATTGTTCGCATTCGAGATGCTAACCCCTGTTATTGCTCCATGATGACTTGCTTGGTAAAGTGCCATCGAATTTATATGGCATAGTCTCCTGTGCCATAGAGTGTCTGGCAAATCATCACGAGTCTGATGCACTTGATCTGCAGACAGACGTACCTTCAGGTGATATAGATTATCTTTTCTTCTGCCTTGAGTGATCAGGGTACTGGTACTGGCATCAATAACGTTGCATGTCCAAGAACGTCACATGCATTCCTGCATCAGCTATTCTTGCCATAGAAAACAAGTCCTACTGCAATGTAGGCACGAACAAAACATCTTCAAGTCATTTGCCTCTGCCATTCGTGTTGAGCCACAGTGAACCAATATCGTTCACTTGATGTTTAAATCCATCTCCAAGAACAATAAATCTTGATGGATCTGCACTTTGAAAATCAAACATAATTCGTCTTGATATGACGAAGTGTGAGGTAGCTCATGAGTCTAGGATTACCTCTTGTGTGTCAGGTGTGTTGACACTGCATACACGTCTGCACAAATGTAGGCAGTCGAATTATTTGATCTCTCTTCACCCATTTTTGAGCTCTCTGGCTCCTCGACATAGGATGAACTATTGTTATTCTCCTATCTATTCTATGCTGATTTGTTTCTTGGGTTCAAGCGACAAAAACTGTACAGATCTTGGATTGTATGCTACTGATTGAAGCCATTGCTTCTGAATTCGTGTTTACTTGTTGATGGTTGATTGTTTGAATGCTTTAGCCTCATGTATTTGATAGCTTTTTGGCTATTTCAGACTATGACAAGGGAGCCTCTGATACCACTAATGCGAAAAATGCACTCAGAAAATGCAAATTCTAGCTAAAACTCTGGTGACAAACTGATAAAATTAAATCACGAACGATTCATGAAACTTGAATTATTTCTGTTCGAATTGGATCAATCAGGCTCTATAACACAACAAAATGAAACGAGACAAAATCTAGAAGAAAATGAAACGAAGCGAAGCGAAACTTAAATGAGCTCTGACATTGATTCATGCTGGAAGCAAAAAGATCGCGAAACAATGCGAAACGAAATGAAGTAGTTCGCGACAAGATCAATCAGGCTCTGCAATGAGACAAGACGAGATGAGACAAAACAAGACGAAACGAAATGAAACGAAACAAATCTTAGATGGACTCTGTAATTGATTTACCCTTTATAGCCAAGTGATCGCGAAGCGAAGCGAGGAAAAACACGAAGTGAAAGGATTTGATCAGTTCGTCAAAAATTCAAATATGATCGCTAGTCACTACCGACTATATCATTCCTACAATCCTCCAGAGAGTAGTCAGACACTGCTAATCTACATTAACAAATTAATACAACATTCAACAATATCAAGCCAAAGTGCGGAATTAAATGAGCAAGTGAATCAGACACATGAATAGTAACAAACTAATTTACATTCAAGTTTATACAATCATACAGATTAATAATGTTCACAACAACTACAATATCATCTATTGACTTTCTGATTCTTCAAGCACTGCATGACAGATCCACACAGTGCGTTGGCATGAGAGAAATATAGTTCTCTTATGAATCGTGTCTCGCTTACTAGCGGACTTTCTGGATCTATAGGTCCTATGCAAATTTGTCTCACATGCAAGCAGACTTGTATTCTGTATTTTTTGTCTTCAGACTTCTTGTCTTGCTTACTAGCATTACAGCATTATGCATCAAAACAGAGAGCATATAGTTTGCGAACTTTTTCGTGTTGCATCGTGTAACTTACAGATTAGAAATATCAAACATCTACAAGTAATCGCGAATTACAAGAGTGGCAAATTAGCCACGATCTACAATACTTCTGCTGATGTCATAATATCTGATCAAATATTTGTACCCCTTGGTACTTGATTGATCTTCTTGGCTATTCATGGAGCAAAACTGATTTCGTGTTTTGTCGTGTCATGTCGTGTCGTGTCGTCTTTGTCAAAAATTCAAGATTGAAAGCTAGCAAAGCTTTGGCATTAGAAACATTTCGTTTCTTCAGCTACTGCTTAGGTTGAGGTGGTATTGGCATCTCTGGTTCTGCTGCTGTCAAGTTTACGGGGCCACTTGTTGATTAGCTGGCCCTGGTGGTGTAGGTAAGGCCATGCGCTGTTGACTATTCGGCGTGCCATACCTCAGTGCCGCATTTGGTGCCCCTTGATGATATGAATAAGAATTTTGATAAGGACTCCTCTTCTATTGGACAATCTAGGGATTAAATGGGCCAAAGGCCATCTCGTGCGATGCGTTGCACAAATGGCAATATCTTTGTGTCAGTCTCAGATTTTGCTTTAGGACTGGACACTCATTCACTGTATGGGTTTGTGTGAACACCATACATTTTCGCGACGGGGATACTGTAGCTGGTTCTGTTCCGGAGATTGGACATTGTTGCTATAGCTTCTTGTAAGGCTTTCAGTTTTTGATTGAATTGTGCCATAAGTTGCTCCATCTGCGATTTGTGTAATTTTGTCATTTGTTCCGATAGCAGTTCTATGGACAAAGTGGAAGTATTTGATGATGATGATACTATCGAGGGAGTAGGAGTATGGGTGGTTGGATATTTGTCATCTGATCCCTCATCTTCTTGTCTAATGGCATTCTCCATAGCTTCTTGCAAAGTAACGTATTGCTCTCGTTGTTTCAGTTCTCTTCTAATGCTACGTGGTAACCCTGCAAGAAACCACATGATCACCGCATGATCGGGAGTTAGGGCTGCACTGCATTCGGATCATAGATATTTGACCCACTCAATATAGTCCATGACCCTTTCTCTTTTTCCTATCTTGACCTTGCTGAGCAGGAGAAACAGGTCTTCTAGGAACTTCCTTGGTTTAAAGCGCATGATGAGAGCCGCTTTAGCCACTTCCCAGGTGGAATTTTTCTTTCTCTGACAAGTTGAAAAACCAATCTTGAGCGACAGCTACTAATGACATGGGGAACATCATCAACTTCTCTGCAGGTGTCCGATCGCCGTAGATTTCAGAAGCTTGGTCGTACATCTGGAGGAAGCGGATGAGATCTGATGATCCGTCATATTTTGGTATTTCCATCCAAGGTGCTCTCCGGACTGCTTGCAAGGGAGTGACAGGTACGAGTTGGCCCATTGGATCCATTGGTGCTGGTTTCGATTCTGTCTCTTGTTGCGCAGTTGCTAATCTGGAAAGTTGTGGTGCTTGATTTGCTGGCCTTCTTGCTACTAATCATCGAGATCTCAGATTCATCGGATGGTGGGGTCCAAAGTAGTTGGATCTTGCTTGTACAATGGGATGCAGTCTGGATCTTAAGGATTTGATCAATTTGATTGACCAGAAGTGAATTTTAGGCCTTGTACGACTTGCTCGTAGATCTAGAGGAAGTGGATGGGATCTGATGATCCATCATATTTTGGTATCTCCATCCGAGGCGCCCTCCGGACTGCTTGCAAGGGAGCGACAGGTACGGGTTGACCCATTAGATCCATTGGTTCTGGTTCCAGTTCTGCCTCTCGTTGCGTAGCTGCTATTCTGGAAAAGTGTGGTGCCTGATTCATTGTCCTTCTTGTTACTAATCATCCAGATCTCAGATTCATCCGATGGTAGAGTCCAAGGTAGTTGGATCTTGTTGGTACAGTGGAATACAATCTGGATCTTATGGATCTGATCAATTTGACAAGCCGGTATTGAGGATTCAAGCCTCTTACGGTGGTTTTTCCTTGATAACTTTTTACTGCTTGCACTGTGTGAAAATTGTCAACATTTCCTAGCTAGTTTGAGGCCTAAATTGGCTAAAATTGTAAATAGTTCTGGTTCTGGAGTTTTGCACGTGTGAACCAGGCCACAATGTTTTTATTTACTGTATTTTTTCAGTATGATGAAGTGTCAAACTTCATACCCTTCAGAATGAGACCATTTTGATGTATTTTGGTCATATAAGCCATTTTTAGCTATTTTTTCCTATATAGGGAATATCTAGGGTCAAGTACCTTCTAGAGAGAGGAGAGAGAGTCATCTTCCTCATCCATAAATAGTAGGGAAGTCGTGGAGAACAGGTTGGAGAAACCTTTTGTATGCTTCATTGAGATCAATAGATCATTGTCATTGTTTCTTCCTCCATTGAGAGCATTGTTGTGTGTATTGTCTTCAAGCTATTGTGTATGATCTTAGGTGCTTTCCAAAAGTGATAGGCTGATGTATTATGGACTGTATAATGCTATTTTGGGCCGCACTTGATGTTTATGGAAGTTCCCATTTGTGATAAATGCTTTTTGATCAAGTTCTTTGCATTCTAGGTAGCATAGAATGTGTTGCCAATTCCTAGCTTATGTAGTTTGGAGTGCAAGCATTCAAGCCAATGATCTTGGAGTTTAGATCCACTTAGGATCTGTATTTTTCACATGGTATCAGAGCTGGTTGGCTTCTATTTACAGTAAGTATTCCATTTTTGGTGATATTTGGATGTTTGATCAAGTTCTAGCATGATTTTGCATTGCTTTGTTGATCAAATCTTACTAACCTTTGTTTTGTGAGTTGAACTTGTGGATCAAAAGCATATTTCAGGTCTATTGAAGATCAGAGGCTGAAAAGAAACTATTTTGGATCAGATCATAACACCTAATCATTTGTGATTGTGAGGCTTGTGCATATTCAATACTAACAATGTTCTTTTCAATCCTATTGTTGACAATCTCCATTCTTGGATGAACACTCTCCTTAAGTGGATGAAACTTCTCCTTAAGTGGATGACAAATGCTCTTTTGAGTGAGTTGTAATTCTCCTAAAGGCTGAGCAAAGCTCCCATTTGGATGAAAGATCCCCTTTTTTGGGTGAACATATTGTAAGCTCCATTGTGAAGAGCATATTGTAAAGATTGTCATCAATTTTGGCATAAATTTTGGTGTACTTTGTTGAGCATGTAAGTAACTCTCCTTATGTAATTTGATTGGAGCATTTGCTGGAAGGTGTTAACCATTATGCAAGTGTGTTTTCAGGTTCTTAACAGGTTGAGGAACATTCTCATGTGAAGTGATCTTAGATCTACATCTAAACACCAAGATTTGACAAGATAGTGAAGCTAGTCTTGTGATTCACTAAGTGTGCTCATTCATTCACCTCTAAATCTTGTATTTATCACTTGCTGGAGTTTATAAACTTTTAGAAGTGTGGTTTACATGTGGTTTTACAGGTTGAATCAATATCTTAGTGTGTTGATCATATGTTGATCAAGTTTGTTCATTACTAGGTAATCTTGGCATCCTAGTTTTGGGTATTTTCTAAGAATGCAAGTAACTCTTCACACCATAACTTGATTTGGTCACTTGCTGGAAAGTTTGAGAGCTTAAGCAAGAGTGTGTTCAGGTTGGTTTGATTTTGTAATCCATTCTTAGTGTGTGCAAAGTGTTGCATGTGTTTCAATCTTCCTTTCTATGCTTGGAAACCATCTAGGTTCAAGATAGAAGTGTTTTAGGGTCCTAAATCTTCATAGATCTCTTTATCTATCATTTGTTGAGAGAAAAGTGAGTGCTAAGTGCTTTAGGACAGAACCTAAAAGTTGAAGAAACATTAGAATCATGGCTTCCAATGGTGGGATCATGCTAGAGTCTAGTGAAAGGTTGAGTTCATCAAACTACTCTACTTGGAAAGTGAGGATGGAGTCCTTACTTGAGTTGAATGAACTCATGGACATAGTTGCAGAAATTGAAGAGAGACCTCTCACACTTCAAGAGCAACAAAGGTTTGATAAGAAGGCCAAAAGGGCTCTTCATATCATTAAAATGAATGTTACAAATGAACTTCTCAAGGAAGTTGGAAAGTGTCAAAGTGCAAGTGAGGCATGGAATGCCTTAAAGAAGCTCTTTGAATCAAAGTCCACATCTAGGGTATTGACCCTAAGGAGACAAATATTTTCTAGTAGGCAAAGAGAGGGTGAAAGTGCTCATGCATTTATCTTGAGAGTTAAGTCCCTAAGTGATGATTTAGCATGCATTGATGAGAACATAAAAGATGGTGAAATAGTCCAAGTTATGTTGAATGGTTTGCTAAATGAACATGCTAACCTTGTGCAAAGTTTTGCCATTCAAAGAGTCTTGCCAAGTGTGGTTGACTTGCAAGAAATCTTATTGGCTGAAGAACATAGGTTGCAATCAAAGCTTGATGGTGCATCCTTGCAAGGTGGAGGTGAAGAGGCTTTCTTCACAAAAGGCAAATTCAAGGGCAAAGGTAAAGGCAAAGGGAAATGGTCCAAAGGTGGTAACTTTGATCATGATGATCACTCTTCCTCTTCCTCTTCTACTAAGAACAATAAGTCAAAGTTCAAGTGCTTTTATTGTGGGATAAAAGGTCATTTTGCAAATGAATGTTATAAGAAGAAAAGAGAGCAAGGAGAGAGGCAAGGAAATCTTACAATAGATGAGGAAGAACATAACACATGTGAATCACTTGTTATGACTTCAAGTTTGTTAGCCAACATAGATGATAATGATCCTTGGTGGATTGATAGTGGAGCCTCATCTCACATGACAAGACATAAGGAATACTTTACATCCTTATTGTCTTATGAGGGAGAAGGTAACATCATCTACACTGCAAATGATGGTCAATGTGACATCAAAGGCATAGGCACTATTCCTATTTCCCTTTCAACAAATAGGAAAGCAAATCTTGAAAATGTTTTGTACATTCCTTCAATCACTAAGAATTTGCTTAGTGTAAGTCAAATGATTGACAAAGGACTTGATGTGGAGTTCATTGGAGATGCATGTTTGATAAGTAAATGTGGATCCTTGATTGCTCAAGGTAGGAGGCATGGTAAACTTTTCAAGCTTGATGCATGTGTGATCTCTAATCATGAAGGATGTATGGCTAGGGAGCAATTGACAAACCAAGAAGTTTGGCACAAGAGGTTGGGCCATCCCAACTTCAAATCTTTGGAGGTAATGGCAAAGAAAGAGCTTGTTCTTGGTCTCCCTAAAAGTCTTGTTGCAAACAATAGTGTTTGTGAACATTGTGCCTTGTCCAAATCTCATAGACTTGCTTATTCTAGATCTACTTCTAGATCTAAAGAAGCTTTTCAACTTGTGCATTCTGATATTCATTCTTCTAGTACAACTAGCAATGGTGGGGCAAAGATGTATGCAACTTTCATTGATGACTTTAGTAGGTATACTTGGATCTATCTTCTTAAAAGTAAGGATGAAGTGTTTGCTGCATTTGTCAAGTTCAAGAATGAAATGGAAAACCAATTCAATACAAAGATCAAATGCTTAAGATCTGATAATGGAGGGGAATACACCTCAAATAGGTTCAAAGACTTTTGTATAGCACATGGGATTAAGAGGGAGATGTCTAGTCCTAGGACTCCACAACAGAATGGAGTGGCCGAGAGGAAGAATAGAACCCTTTGTGAATGTGCCAAGGCAATGAGACTACATGCTAATCTTGCTAAGTCTTTTTGGGGGGAAGCTTTAGCATGTGCTAACTATCTATGTAATAGATGGACAAGTGCTTCCTTGGATGGTAAAACTCCTCATGAGGTTCTTTATGGTAGAAGGCCGAGTGTCAAGCCATGGATCATGAGCATCAAGCACTCATCAAAAGCAACACATGGAGGTTGGTAAAGCTTCCAAAGGACAAGAAGGCAATTGGTTGTAAGTGGATCTTCAAGATCAAGACAAATCAAGATGGATCAATCAACAAGTACAAGGCAAGGTTGGTGGCAAAGGGGTATGCTCAAGAATATGGTATTGACTATGATGAGACCTTTGCACCCGTGGCAAAGATGGTAACTATTCGAATCCTAATCTCTCTTGCAACTCTTTATGATTGGGATATGTGGCAAATGGATGTTACTAATGCCTTCTTGAATGGTGATCTTGAAGAAGATATTTACATGGAGCAACCCGAGGGCTATGTTTCACATGATGAGCCTAATCATGTGTGCTATCTCCAAAAGAGTTTGTATGGGCTAAAGCAAGCACCAAGGAGTTGGTATGCTAAGCTCAATTCCTTCTTACTTTCTCAAAACTTTGTTATGAGTGAGTATGATCATTCTCTCTACTTTAGATTGAATGAAAATGATATCACTTTACTTTTGATCTATGTTGATGACATTATCTTAAGTGGTGGTAATAATCTAGATATAGATGAAATCAAGATGGCACTCAAAAGAGAGTTTGAAATTCAAGATCTTGGTAAACTTCATTATATCTTAGGAATAGAGATTATTAGAACTTCTAAATCTACATTCATATGTCAAGAAAAGTATGTTAACTCTATTCTAAAAAGGTTTCATATGGAAGATTGTAAAGTTGTTTCTACTCCTATGGAATCAAATGTAAAGCTAACTACAAGAAGTAATGAAAGATCCTTCAAGGACATTACTCTCTATAGAAAGCTAATAGGATCTCTTATATGGTTAACCATCACAAGACCTGATCTAAGCTTTGTGGTTGGTAAACTAAGTCAATTTATGCAAGATCCTAGTGAGGCTCATTGGAAGCTAGGAAAGAGAGTACTTAGATACATCTCGGGATCTAGAGATTTTGGCATCTTGTATGGAGGTACTACACCTAACCTTTGTGGATTTTCAGATTCAGATTTTGCAGGTGATCAAATGGATAGGAAGTCAACAAGTGCCTTTGCAATCTATCTTGGAGATGGAGTGGTCTCATGGCTATCAAAGAAGCAACCAACTATCTCTCTATCTTCCACCGAAGCCGAGTACAAGGCATTAACAACATGCACCAAGGAGATTCTTTGGATCAAGAGGATGTTATTGGATCTTCACTTGCTGGAACCAGAGAAGACTCCAATCATACTTTGTGATAACCTTTCAGCCCAAAGCTTGGCAAGCAATCCTGTTTTTCATGCAAGGAGCAAGCACATTGAGATTGCTCACCATTTTGTGAGAGATCAAGTCATTGCCAAAGAGGTGGAGCTTCAACATGTCTCTTCAAAGGAGTGTGTGGCTGATATCTTCACCAAACCATTGGGAAAGGACCTATATTTAATGCATAGATCTAATCTTGGAATGTGCTCAAAGACTATGTTGAAACTAGCATCCAATGTTGAAGAGGGAGTGTGAAAATTGTCAACATTTCCTAGCTAGTTTGAGGCCTAAATTGGCTAAAATTGTAAATAGTTTTGGTTCTGGAGTTTTGCACGTGTGAACCAGGCCACAATGTTTTTATTTACTGTATTTTTTCAGTATGATGAAGTGTCAAACTTCATACCCTTCAAAATGAGACCATTTTGATGTATTTTGGTCATATAAGCCATTTTTAGCTATTTTTTCCTATATAGGGAATATCTAGGGTCAAGTACCTTCTAGAGAGAGGAGAGAGAGTCATCTTCCTCATCCGTAAATAGTAGGGAAGTCGTGGAGAACAGGTTGGAGAAACCTTTTGTATGCTTCATTGAGATCAATAGATCATTGTCATTGTTTCTTCCTCCATTGAGAGCATTGTTGTGTGTATTGTCTTCAAGCTATTGTGTATGATCTTAGGTGCTTTCCAAAAGTGATAGGCTGATGTATTATGGACTGTATAATGCTATTTTGGGCCGCACTTGATGTTTATGGAAGTTTCCATTTGTGATAAATGCTTTTTGATCAAGTTCTTTGCATTCTAGGTAGCATAGAATGTGTTGCCAATTCCTAGCTTATGTAGTTTGGAGTGCAAGCATTCAAGCCAATGATCTTGGAGTTTAGATCCACTTAGGATCTGTATTTTTCACACACTGATTGTCCTGAGATTTTGACAATAGCTAGATCTGACGCAGATCTTCCTACTGATCTGGTTTATGAGGGTTCTTTAGTGTGAGGGTTGGCTGTGCAAGAATTTTTTAGCTATTTTGCAGTAAAAATACTTTGATATCTCTCAAATCCTTGGTAAGTAACTCTCGCAAGGATCATAGGAGCTGAATCTGACCTAGATTTGACTCTGGAATTCTCTGCGAGGGTTAACTCTTGCAATAAGTAAAAGAATCACTGTTTACGAGAGCTAAGAACCACTATCCTTTTCAACAATCCGTACTGACTCTCATAGGCTTCACCACTGATGGAAATTGACATTTTGAATTGATTGGAGTGGTCTGTGAGAGTTATCTCTAGAAGGATTTGCTGGATCTTCACTTTTTAGTGATCTTTTTGCACTTAAACCCAATTTTTTTCTCACTGGAATCAAACTAACTCTCACAAACCCCCCCTTTTTTTTTTTGCCCTAGTCTCAATGAGATGGAACTTCAAAATTCTCTGCGAGGGTTCTTGACCACTAGAACTGAAAATTTTAGTGTCTACGAGGATTCTTTAGTATTTTCCCATCTTTTTCCACTGGGAAGTCTTGCACATGCACTTAAACTCTGAACTAACTCTTGCAAGCTCTACTGTGTTCTGGTCTCAATGAGATGGAACTTTTGGGAGTTCTACGAGAGTCCTTATGAAGATTTGAAATTTTTTTGATTTTTTACAAGGGTTTTTTGAATTTTTATGGTTTTTTCTCTGATTTTTGCAATCTGCTTGGAACTAACTCTCGCAGGCTTCTATGCAGGTCTGAGACAGTACCTTAGAGCTGCTGCCAGTCGTGTGAGGGTTATCTCTCACTAGTTTTGGATAAAACAAAATGTGATGGAAAATTTGGCTCTTCTTCTCTCCAAAATGTAGATTGGTGTGTTCTTTGGATTTTTATAGGTTTTGGTTTGGATGTCAAGCCCTTAGAGGCTATTCAGGGCCTTTTCTACCCTCTCACACCTCCTCCGTTAGCTGGAAACAGTCCAAACACAGGAAAATATAGAAAACTGATTCTTTCTACCCCAAAATCCATCTAAAACTACTCTAAAAAACAAGAAATAGCTAAAATGCAGATATACTAGTTAGTAAGAACCTATCCTCGGCATCGGCGCCACTGTAGGGTCGAAGATCTCTCGTGCCAGTAGCCCTCCCGCCTGTCAACAAGGGTTAGAACGCTGGATAGGTACCTAACTATGTAAAGTTGCTACTTTTAGATAGTTCTCTACTTTTTCTCTATCTCTATCACCACTAACACTACTCACCCTTAACTCTACTCCACTACAATATATTCATCATGATTGAGGGTGAATGAGAAGAGAAGAAGAGAAGAGGAAGAGAGGGAAAGAGGGTAAGAGAGAGTGAGAGAGATGAGATGGAGGTTAGCTCAAATGCTCAATTTCATTGCTTATGGAGAAACCTTAACTAGCATAAACAAAAAGCATGGAAAATGGAAATAACAAGCAAATCACAACAATAGCATAAGCAAGAGTCATTAGCAAATGAGGATGCTTAAGCTCCCAAAATGATAGAGTCTCCTCCTCTCTATTAAGCATGAAAATAGAGTACAAATGGTGCCTTTTCATAAATGGGGAAGGCCCTTGCCCCAAAATCCTATTGGCTAATATTCACATTGATCCCATCCATTCATCTTGGACCCAACTTGATCCAAGGGTCCACAAAAAGTACATTAGAAATCACAAGATTCACATGAGTCCAAAATTGGATCCAACTCTAACAAAAGTAAACTCTAAGTTCAAAAATGACTTTGGGCCTCAAGTTTTATTTTAGTTACAAAGGGCCCAAGTCTATTATTTCTATTTACATTTAGCTTGTGTGTTCATTGGGCCATGAACTTATACTCGCAGGAAGCCATGCCCTCGCAACACATTATTATTCGATTTATTTATTTTCTCACGTTGTCTTAGAAATACCCCCAGCACAAAACTTGATTTTCTTTACGTTCAAGACATAGCCTTCTGACTGAATCATATAGATGTCCTCGTCAGCAACTCCATCAAAGAATGTTGTTTGTACATCTAATTGATGTACCTCAAGGTTGATAACAATATCATACAATAGTAGCAGTCAAATAGAAGAGTGCTTGACCACTGGACTAAAGGTTTCAAAGTAGTCGATGTTGGAAATTTGAGAAATTTTCCTTGCCACCAGTCAAGCCTTTCATCTGTTGATGCTACCATCTGATTTATAAGATCCATGCTTGCAATAGATGATTTTCATGTTTGTAGGCAACTTGGTGACAATTCAAGTGTTGTTCTTGATCAACGGGTTATACTCTTTGTCCATAGCTTCCTTCCATAGATTTGAGTTGGCCTATGATAGTGCTTCTTCAACCGTGGTTGTATCCTGTGCAAAATAGTGAGAAAACTCATCAGTGAATCAAATAGACCGAGTTCAAATTCTTGTTGATCTTCTAGGAGGTGCTACAATTTTGTGCCAACTGCTCTTCTTGAATAATCATCAATGAATGTAATAAAGAATCTTGCACTGAGCAGTGATGGTGTCTGCGTTGGGACACATTTATTTTGAGTGAACTATGTCTAATAAATCTTTAGATATGTGTTCTTGATTCGAGTTAAAAGGCCTGTCAAGAATTCAACTAGTTTAGTTGAGTTATTTTGGCAACTTTGAGGCCAACATGAAATTTCAACTTTGAGATAGATTTTTTATGTCAATAAGGGCCTAAATAGTGTTTGTACTATTTTTGGCAAGTATATTTGTCGATGAGGTCGGATTTGGACCCATTCTAATCATAGAATCTACAAAGTGCTTCCTACAACTGTCACTCAACCGTAAGGAGAACTCCTCAGGGAGCCAGAAACCGGGAGGCATCAGAACTCAATGGAATGGTGGATCAATCTCCAAGTCATGCACATCTACCTGATGCTAACACAAATGAGAATCCTACAAAGTGCTTCCTACAACTGTCACTCAACAGTTGTAAGAAGAACTCCTCAGGGAGCCGATAACTAAGAAGCATCTGAATTGAATGGAATGATGGATCAGCCTCCAAGCCCTGCACATCTACCTGATACTAATCCCAAACCAGTCCTTAAAAGAGAAATGAACAACAATAAACACATTCATACATCAATGCCCAAACTTGAAGATGGAGCATGGAAAGAAATGCAAGTAGTAGAATTTTCAACTCAAGGAGCAACAACATTTCAGCACATATAATACATGCTATCAAACTCATGGTGGAGGCCTCTATCTATACCCACGAGCTGTAGAATCCAGTTGTATCTTATTTTGGAGTCCACCTCTTGCAATTGAGTGAACCTTAATCTATAATGATTTCAGTTCCACCTCGTACTTGATAATAGGAGGCCTCTTTATTAAAAACATAACTCAAGTTGAGAGTCTCTAGATTACTAGCTCCCACATGGCTATCCATCTTTCCGGAAATTACCATGGGGCTCACAGAATATTCAATTAGTCTAGCACTAATAATTCTTGTGCTCTCAGACTCGGCTCTCAACTTGATATCTACTGGAAACCTTTTTTGGGTGATGAGACACTACATCGACATGTCAGGGGCCTGACATCAGCTAAGATTTATGATCAGATCTACATGTATTTTTCAATTCTAGCATATGTAGATTGATGAATTCTAGCTTCAATGATTCTAGATGTGCATCTAAATTTAGCCAAGATCTTGTTGATCTGTTAAGTGCGTTCTGGATCTAAATTTCTCACATGGTATCAGAGCAAGTCGTAGGTTAAAATTGGTGTGTAGAAAGTAGACAATTGTGATCCTAGCATCATTTTAGGTCAAATCACTTTGAGTAGGCCGATTTTTAAAACTACTTACTGGAATTTGGAGACAAAAATTGCTCATGATTGTGGATGTTGCATTCTATTAGTAGATGTATAAAGATTCTAGCTTTTGCATATGGCTTTTGCTTGATTCAATATTTTGCATTTTTGAGAAAAACCTAAATTTCATAGGATCTCTTGATTATGAAGTTGCTGAATTTTCAAGAGTGTGATTCAATCTTAGGAGTTACCAAAATCTCATTATATTGTGGTTATTCAATTGTGATCAAGAAATCATCGATTCTATTTGCTATGTTTGCTAGAAGAGAGAAAAGGAGAGGCTAGATTGTAACCAATCTTTGTGATTTCTTCTTGTCATCATTTTTTTATTTTCAAGAGAGTGCTAAGTGCATTGGAACATGTTCAAAGTAAAAGATCAATCATTTCAGCATGGAAACTCCGAAAGATTCAAGTAGCTTGATCATATCTGCTACATTTCTATATTTGGCAAATTAAGGCCAACTTTATTTTAGACTTAGAGTTTGATTTTTCAAAGTTATACTAGTCTTAAATACATTTCAATTACCTATATACAAATAGAGGAAAATCTAGAAGTCGTGTTTGACTAATTCAAATTTGAATGTTGGGTACATTGAATCTAGTCCCCAAAATAGTAGGGTTTACATTATGGAGGGAAATCCAAGTGGCCAAATAGTGTTTGGACTGCTATAAAAGGATGTAACTCGTGGAGAAGTAGGTCTTCTCTCTTCTCTATCTCATTTCATGCTTATACATGGTTCTCTTGGGTTCTATGATCCATTGGTGCACTATACTTGTGATATCTTGCAATTTTATGTGTTGAAGGATCTATATTTGCTATTTTCAGGTTCACACGTGTGAAATACAATAGAATACTATTTCTTTTACGGACAATAGCTTCTATTTATGTTTTGATTCATGTTTGATCAAGTTCTATTAGAGTTAGCATTCTATTTTGTGTGTAGATGCTGATTTTTCTACATTGACAAGATTGGTGGAGTAGCTTGTTTTGTAACCAAAGATTCTTTATGGATTTGGATCATCAATTATCTGAATTCTTTCACATGGTATCGGAGCTTGTGTTTCAGGTTATGAAGGAGGAAAACATATCCATCAATGATTTGGTGAAGATATCAAGGCTAGAGCATTGTAGAGAGGATTCTACACCAAAATTGAGTTTCTTGCATTCGTAGATTGGATCTTTTGTAGATCAAAATCCTATATAGATTTATAAACTTAATCAATTTCAATTTTTGAATTCACATGTTTTATTTGGCTGAAGTTGATAACCGCCCTTAGGATATTTTTTTCTCAAGCCTTTTAGGGTTGGGGATAAGTTGGCGACGTCGCTATGCCAATGTAGCAAAAATGCAAATCATGAAAGCGCCCTTAGACTTATGGTGTGTAAATCCTGAAGGCGCCCTTAGTTTTTAGGAGAAGAAGGACCCTCTGACCTGAATCAGTGATTCTGTTAACTGAGAGTAGATTCTTGGTCAGATTTGGAATGTGGAGAACACTGGACAACAACTTGACTTCACCTCTTTTGAACTCAACTCTGACTACTCCTTCACCTCCAATTGTATGTGATGAGTTTTCTCCAAGTTGCACAACTCAAGAGTGGGTGACTGACTTATAGTCCTTGAACCAGTCACGATGGTGAGCCATGTTTTGAGTTGTCCGAAATCTAGGTACCAGGAGTCGATATCCTATTGTTCTCCTTCTTTGGTCATGAAAGTTGTTTCATCTTCTTCTTCTTCTTGCTGATTTGAGTGACTGGCCATAGCACTATGTGCTTGTTGTTGGAACTGCTTCTTCTTCTTGTTGTTGTACTTCAAAGCTTGACAATCCTTGATTTCATGGCCAGTCCTTTTACAGTATTTGCAAAAAAGTTTCTGCGCTGGTTGTAATGATGAAGAGCTTTGAATTCGATCATGAAGCGTTATTTGGTCCAGACTGCATGTTGCTCTTCTTGTCGATAGAGCCTGATTTTGTAGATCTCTTGGATCTAAACTTCTGATTTTTTGAATACAGAACTTGAGGATCCGATCCTGAGCCTGAGGAGGATGCTGATCTTTTGATCTCCTCTTGTAGGAGCAGCGAGATTACTCTTGATAGAGTGAGGTGCTCCTAAGTAAAAATTTTCATTACCCAATTTTCGTAGGCTTTAGGTAGACTCGATAATTGAGTCATGAGTGCATCAGAATCTTCTATGACTGAGCCGATTGCAGTCATCTGCTCCATAAGATTCTTGAAGATGTTGAGATAACTTGAGACACTAGCTGCTTCAGACATTTTGAGGGTGAAGAATTTCTTCCTCAGATGGAGCTTGGATGTAACGTCTCTAATGTCATAGAGAGTTGTTAGGATGTCCCATGCATCCTTAGTCATCTGAGCAACACGTATGTGGCTGATCTGAGTGTCCTTGATGTTGAGAGTGATCATGGCAAATGCTTTGCCATCTCTTAGTCTCCACTTGGTGATGACGGCTGCATCACCTTCTAGTTTGAGCTCTGTGCCATCAACGATGTCCCACAATTCTTTGGCTAGAAGTATAACTTTCATCTTGAATTTCCAGAGATGGTAGTTATCTCCATTGAGTTTGTCAATGAGAGATGAACTAGATGATGGATCCATTCTGGTTGGACTAGATCGTTGGTAGAAACAAATATTGTCTGAATACTATTGGTTGCGCGTTTGCTAGAAAGACGTTCTGATAGAAACAAGACTGATAATCCACAGTTGAAATGCAGATTACTGAAATGCCTGCTCTGATACCATGTCGTAAAATTGAGTGTCGGCATGAGTTCGAGTATTGAGCGTGGCATGTAGGAATGGAAACGCAATAGTTAGCAGTAGACTTATTCAAGTATAATAATTCATACAAAATGCGCAAATGAATGACGTAGTAGTGAGACAAAAATTGCACTCTGATTAATGTCAACAATGAGTACAATAGCTTGAAGTAATGACTTCAGCTTGTTGAGCATGATAAAGTTGGCTATAGATAACTTTGATTAAAAGAGAATTTCATTTATTACTTACGTAGCTTGATTCAGCTAGTATATATATTAACAAGTGTTGAGAGAAAAATATCTCATGCCTTACCTGTCATTTATTCCAGTTTTGCAATTGTACAAACGTTGGTAACCGCCCTTAAGATATTTGTTTCTCAAGCCTTTTAGGGTTGGTGATAAGTTGGCGACGTCGGTCTGCCAATGTAGCAAAAATACAAAAAACCCAAAAAATCCAAAGGTTCCCATTAGACTGAAGGTATGCAAATCCTGAAGGTGCCCTTAGACTTAAGGTGTGTAAATCCTGAAGGCGCCCTTAGTTTTAAGACAGCGAAGAAGCCAAAAAAGGAGAAGAAGCCGAAAAGTGTCTTATACTGAAGGCAGCGAAGAAGGCGAAGGTGCCTTTAGACTAAAGACAGCGAAGAAGGTGAAGGTGCCTTAGTTTTAAGACAACAAAAAAGGCGAAGGTGTCTTAAAAATGACTTAAAGACATTCTGGGTACTTTGTCGCATTTTTCGCAAAGAGACAAAAAAGACAAAAAAGACGAAGGTGGTCCAGAGTTGGTTTCTAAGTCATTCTGGCCAGTGTGTCGCATTTTTTGGCACAAAAAAAGGGCGAAGAAGGCAAAAAAAAACAAAGGTGTCTTAAATCGTTTAAGGCATAAAGGGAAAAAATGTGAAGGTCCAAAATCATGTTGTTGGCCTTCTGTTTTCAGGATGCTCATTACTTAACGAATTCTAAGGTTAAGCATAAGATATGAACATGCAGATGTAGGGCGGAGCACTTGCTAAGACTACGCGGCCGGATACGTGTCCACACGTATTCGGATACGTGCCCACACACACACGTGCCCACACGTGAATGTCCATGCGAGGGAGCAATATGGACTCAATCTCTCTTATCTCCCAAAGAAAATGACACGTCATCATTAAAAAAAAATTGATGATGTGGATTTTTTGTTTTTTGTTTTTTTAAATGATGACGTGGAATTTTCTCCTTTCAAAGAACTTTAAAATGGATATTAGCTGGCCTTATACAGATCCTTCAAGGACATTACTCTCTATAGAAAGCTAGTTGGTTCACTCATCTATCTAACCATTACTAGACCTGATCTAAGCTATTGTGTTGGAGGATTGAGTCAATTCGTGCAAGATCCTAGTGAGGAGCATTGGAAGCTAGGAAAATGAGTTTTGAGGTACACCATTGGAACTCGAGATTTTGGCATATTGTATGAGGGATCATCATCTAATCTTTTTGGATTTTCAGATTTGGGCTATGCGAGAGATATAATGGATAGGAAATCCATTAGTTCTCATTGTATTTTCATAGGTGATGGAGCTATATCATGGATGTCGAAGAAACAAGCCACTATCTCATTGTCATCTAGTGAGACCAAGTACAAAGCTCTTACACATGCACAAAGGAGATGGTATGGATCAAGAGGATGATCAAGGATCTTCACTTGCTGGATTTTTCAAAGAGCCCAATCATCTTTTGTGATAATCAATCAACCCATAGGTTGGCAACTTATCCTATCTTTCATGCTAGGAACAAGCATATGGAGGTGCAATATCATTTTGCAAGGGAGCAAGTCATTGCAAGGAGGTGGAACTTCAACATGTGTCCTCAAGGGAATGTGTAGTTGATATCTTCACCAAAGCATTGGAAAAAGACTTGTTCATGAAGCATAGGACATCACTTTGAAGAAATATTTTGTTTCTAATGCCAAAGCTTTGCTAGCTTTCAATTTTGAACCTGTGACAAAAGGTGACACGACACGACACGACACGACACAAAATCAGTCGTGCCCCATGAATCGCCAAGAAAATGAGCCAAATACCATGGGATACAGATATTTGATCTGATGTCATGACATCATCAATAGTGTTCTAGATCGTGGCTAATCTGCCACTCTTGTAATTCGCGAATTAGTTGTAGATGTTTAATCTTTCTAATCCGTAAGTTACAAGATGGGACACAAAATTGTTCGCGAACTATATACTTTCTGTTTTGATGCATAATGTATGTCTAATGCTAGTAAGCAAGACAAGAAGTCAGAAGACAAAAATACAGAATACGAGTCCACCTGCGTGTGAGACAATTCTGCAGAGGATCTGTAGATCCACAAGTCCGTTAGTAAGCGAGACACGAATTCGTGAGAGAACAATATTCTCCTCACGCCAACGCACTACGTGGATCTACATGCAGTGCTTGAAGAATCAAAAACATCAAAAGATGATATTGTAGCTATTGTGCACATTATTAATTCGTATGATTGTATGATCTTGTATGTAAATTCATCTGTTACTATTCGTGTGTTGGATTCGCTTGTTCATTCTATTCCGCACTTTGGTTTGATCTTGTTGAATGTTGCATTAATTTGTTAACGTAGATCAATAGTGTCTGACTACTCTCTAAAGGATTGTAGGATTGATATAGCCGGCAGTGACCAGCGATCACATCTGAATTCCTGACGAACTGATTTTGTTCGCGAATCCTTTTGCTTCGTGCTTCACTTCGCGAATCACGACAATGTAAGAACACTTGTTCAAGGGCATCAAGATGCTTACCTTGAGAGGAATGCACACCAAGATCATCAAGATAAATCTCTACGTGAAGGTGCCAAACTCTGTAACAAATGTCATTTTATATCGATCTTCAGGAGCAATTTGGACTAAGAAATAGCCAGTAAAATCATCTAGGAAGCTAAAATCTTCTGCTCCTGCCATATCTTCGAGGATTTGCATTGTCAAAGGTAAGGGAAAATGATCTTTCTCCTTCAAATCCACGCAGATATGGAGTTTACCATTTCTCTTTGGTACCACCACAACTGGTGATACCCAACTAGTATGCTCAATAAAATCCTTCACTAGGCTTCAACGTTATATCCATCGAAATTTTCAGCTGCCTACTATTCCTGATGAATAGCGGAAAACAAAAGAGATTCCTGAAATTCCCCAGATTCCTATGAATCTGCTGAATATAGGTGTTGCTAAGGGGACTAGCATCACCCTACCTTTGTCCTATAAAGATTATCCTGCAGTATCCGCTATCCTAGATAGTGGATCAGACATTAATATAATGGCTTTGTCATTGGCAAAGTCATGGGGCTTCCATACCCTCGATCAACCACGATATAGACTTTGCATGGCTGATCAACGAGTTACTGACCCTGCTGGTCATTTTTCAAATAAAAAAGTTCTCATAGCAAGTGTCAAATTTGTGATAGATTGTGTCATCTTAGATTTACCAGAAGATAACAATTCGTATAAACTCCTTCTTGGTACACCATGGCTCCAGATGGCAGGTGTTGTCCAAGATTGGAAGCATAGCAGAATTACATTTGGAAACCATGATAAACGAGTCACGGTTGACTCAACAGGCCATGTCAAGCCTGCCAAGGTATACGATGATTGGTCATCCACAACATATGACGAATCAGATAGCGTACCAATCCAACCAAAAGGTCACTACTGTGGACTGTGCTGATTCCAATCGATGTCATATCAAAACTGCTGCAGCAGATGTGGATATTCTCCCATCTTCTACAAACATTGACACACCCATCATCCCACTTATGATGATTGACCTGATTCCTATAGCGTGGTGGCCAGGAGGACCTAGTCTCTCTACCGCCCATGTTTCGGAAGAAGGTATTCTTTCCATGGATGATGTAGACATGACGGATGAACATGTACTCCTATATCTAGATGCACAACCTTATCCGCCAAAATCAATTCTTAAGGAGATAACGCTACCAGGATCATTGGCTCACATCCAACTGACATCCAAGGTACCCAACACACAAACATACAAGCCCAAACCCAAAGTATATACATGGGATGTGTATCCCGACAAAGTCTGGGATACAATCGATGACGATATGATAAGTGAGGCACCAACACCACCCACTCAAAAACCACAAAAACCTCGGTTACAAAGACCTAAAGTTATTGATAGAAAATTAACCGAGCATCAAAAACAGATGTGTGAGAAGCTTAAACAACCGATTAGGCCCTTATCGAAAGGGACAGAAACCAAACAATCCAACCGAACTTCCACATCCGGTAGTGAATCACCTTAGATGATTCCCAAAGTTTCCGAACCTAGAGTCGACCAACCTTTTGATCTTCCACAGAAGTTCAAAGACTTTACACTGGATGACGTTGTTATCAAGTTACCGCAGTCGCATCGGGAACCTACACCAAGTTCCAATTCCTTTGAAGGACCTGCTAAGACAATTCCACTACACCTTAAAGATCCTGATGAGGAGATAGATTGAAGAGTTTATGTTGGTGCACATTTGTCATCAACCCAACTTTCTAATCTAGAAACTTTACTTTGTAAATACAGGGATGTATTTGCATGGAATTATACAAAAATGAAAGGAATCTCACCTGAGATAGTCGTCCATAGGATTCCTTTAGAAGACAATGCTAAGCCTATTAGGGCTAAACCCTATCGATCTAACCCTATCTATTGTGAGAGGATCGACAAAGATATTAAGAAATTGTTGGATGCTGGCTTCATTTATGAAGTTCAACATACTGATTGGCTATCACCATTGTGGTTGTACCCAAGCAAAATGGCAAGCTTTGTATCTGTGTCGATCTCAAAAACCTTAATGTGGTTACGAAGAAAGACCATTTTCCTTTGCCTTTAACGACCCAAATCCTAGAGAAAATGACAAGAGCTGAAGCTTTCAGCTTCTTGGATGGATTCAGTGGGTATTTCCTTGTTCAAATAGCCCTTGAAGATAAACATAAAACGGCCTTTGCAATAGAGAATGGGGTTTATGCTTATAACGTTATGCCTTTTGGCTTATGCAACGCCCCTTCAACGTTCCAAAGGGTCATGCAACTGGCCTTTCAAGATCTGTTACATCGGATCGTGGAGATTTATCTCGACGATCTAGGTGTACATTCCTCTGCAGCTACACACCTTGACGCCCTGGAGAAAATCTTCATTCGTTGTCGTAGATTTGGAATCTCACTAAACCCAGATAAATGCCAAATATGGGTCACCCATGGGGTCGTACTCGGGGATATAATTTCAAAGGATGGTATTTCAACCGACCCATCAAAAATCAAGGTTATAGTGGAAATGCCCTTACCTGCAACAGTGAAGGAAGTATATGTCTTCCTCAGTCATACAAATTATTATCGCATCTATATAATCAACTATGTCAGCAAGGACGCCTCGTTTATTTAGTTGTGGTAGATCCTCGCTTGACCGAAGAATGAATTAAGGCCTTTGAGGAGTTGAAAACAGCCCTCACCACGGCTCCCATACTCCGCTCGCCAGATTACATGAAAGAGTTCCGTGTGCATACTGACGCAAGTAAGTATGCCATTGGAGGTCTTCTTGTGCAACTGAGCGAGTATGGCAAAGACTTCCCAATACGTTTCTTGCGCAGGAAACTGGTGCATGCTGAAGTAAACTATACAACCACCGAGAGAGAAGCATTGGCGATGGTCTATGTGGTGCAACAACTAAGACATTATTTATTAGGCCAAACCTTTGCGTTCTACACCGACCATCAAACCCTTCTATATATCGTTGATAAATCCTGTAAAACGGGACGTATAGCTCGATGGATGTTGATTTTAGAGGAATTTAATTTTCGCATAGTCATTCAGAAAGGGACCCTACAATTCATGGCAGACCACCTATCCAGACTACCAAGTGCTAAAAAAGCAACTGCACCAGTCAACGATGATCTCCCTGATGCATGCCTTTTCAGATCGATGCTACACCCTTATGGGCTGAGGAGATCACTCAGTTCCTCACAACAGACAAACTCAAAGAAGGCCTGAGTACGACGGCAAAAAGAAATTTTTTGTTAAAAGCAGTGCCCTTTCTTGCGGGACAACTTTACAAAAGGGGCGTTGATGGTATCATTCGTTGATGTGCTTATGAATCTGAGATACGATCTATCATATCTCAGGCTCATGAGGGCAATGGAGGTGGCCACTTTTCTGCTGAAGCCACAACGAAGATTATCCTTCGAGCAGGACTGTGGTGGCCATCTTTGTTTAAGGACATGTTTGTTGTCATTAAAGCGTGTGATGTCTGTCAACGATCCAAGAAAAACACCAAAACAAACATCACGCCACTGACTCCCATTATAGAAGACGAAGCCTTCCATAAGTGGGGAATTGACTTTGTTGGACCAATCAGTTTAGCAGCAAAACATGCCCAAGCTTACATCCTCATATCCACAGATTACGCCACTAAGTGGGTGGAGGCTCGAGCAACGAAGGACGCCAACGCAAAAAGAGTCGTGCGTTTTCTTTACAAAAATATTATTACACGTTTTGGTTGTCCCATTGAGCTAGTTAGTGATTGCGACACGCATTTTTTAAATGTTGTTATTGATAATCTCCTACGCCATTACCTTGTTGTTCAAAGTGTTGATTTCACTCGTGTGGATTGTCCACAACATGTACTTGTGATCTCCTAAGGTGTGTAGATGCACAAGATCAAGACTAGATTGAGATTCAAGATCTATCTTTGATTCTATGGAAAAAACACACTACTACATGCATTCAATCACTTCCAACTCTCACTCACACATGTGGGAAGTATTAAAAAATTATTCTAAGTAAAAACAGGCTGCTCTCCTTGGGTAGAGAGAGAAAAACCATCATGAGCTCTCGGGTAGAGAGAGAAAGCTAGAAATCCAATGACACTCAAAATCCACACAATCACCAAATCAATTAGATCCAAAATGAGGAGTACAATGATACTAGTAGATCCACGAGCTACCACTATGCTTAACTATGATTGGACCACACTTTGTCACCTCTTAATCCTATTGGACCATTGATCCATGCACCTCTTAATTCTATTGGACTATATTAAAGCAAACCTCCAATTCCTATTGGACCTCACATATTTTCACCTCTAAATCCTATTGGACCTCTTATAATTCATCAAACAAAAGCATTACACTTGTCTACACTCTAATTGGCACAAGTTTAGCCTCTTACTCTATTTTGGCTCAATAGTGCCATTACAAGTGGAAATGCATAATTTGCCATCTATGCCAAATTTGTTCCTATCTGCATCCTACACCTAGATGCTTGATATAAAAAACATAAGGCCCCTATATCTAACATAGATAATCTTTTTTCAAATCTTCAAACTCCTCCTAAAAAATTATCTATGAAGATTTAAGCATTGATCTTGATATAACTCCAAGATTAGATCTATGCTTGATGAAAGCACTTTTGCTCAAAGGCTTGGTGAGTAGATCGGCAATACAAGAGGACGAGTTGATATGCTCCAAATAGATTTCTCCTCCAATAAGCTTTTCTCTCACAAAATGGTGTGCCACTTCTATGTGCTTGCTTCTTGCATGAAATATGGGATTATTGGCAAGAGCTTGGGCCGAGATGTTATCACACTTGATCATTGGTAGATCATCTTCCTTGATGCACTTTAGCTCCATTAATAACCTCTTGATCCAAAGCACCTCTTTGGTAGTTGTAGTGAGTGCTTTGTACTCGGCCTCACATGAAGAGAGAGATATAGTATCTTGCTTTTTGGAAAGCCAAGGTATTAGATTGCCTCCAAGAAAGATAGTGTATGCACTAATAGACTTTCGATCCATTTTGTCACTTGCAAAATCCGAATCCGAGTAGCCAAGAATGGATAGATCTTCACTTTTATAAAGAAGACCATAATCACAAGATGAAGATACATATCTTAGAATCCTCTTGGCCATCTTCCAATGATGGATCTTAGGATCTTGCATAAATTGACTCAGTTTGTGCACACAAAAACTTAGATCAGGCCTAGTAATGGTAAGCCAAATCAAGGAGCCTACAAGACTCCTAAAAAGTGTGATGTCCTCAAAGGATCTTTATTAGGATCTTTTACAATTTGCTCCATTGGAGTATCTATGCTCTTAGAATTTTCCATATGAAATTTTTTCAACAAAGAGTGAGCATATCTAGATTGGCATATAAAGACATGATTTTCATAAAACTCAATTTCTAGGCCTAGGATGTAATGTATCTCTCCTAGATCTTGCATTTTAAACTCACATCCAAGTGCTAGCTTAGTTTCATCAACTAGCTTGATACAACTTCCACAAAGAATAATGTCATCAACATAAATTAGAAGAATGACAATATTGCTATCAACAAACTTTAAATACATGGAAGGATCATAGTCACTAAGAGGAAATCCTAGTGAGATAAGAAAAGAATTAAGTCTTGAATACCATGATCTTGGTGCTTGCTTGAGTCCATAAAGACTTTTGAAGAGCAAGCACACTTTGGACTCATCCTTGATGAATCCTTGAGGTAATATAGATCTCCTCCTCAAGATAACCATTTAAAAAAGCATTGGATACATCTAAGTGGAACACCTTCCACTTAAATAAACAAGCAAGAGAAATAAGAATTCTTATTGTCACCATCTTTGCAATGGGTGCAAAGGTCTCATCATAATCAAGTCCATGGATTTGAGCAAATCCTTTGGCGGATAATCTTGCTTTATACTTGTTGATGGTGCCATCATGATTGAACTTGATGCGAAATACCCACTTGCAACCAATCACATGCTTGTTGGATGGAGGATCCACAAGCTCCCAAGTATTGTTGGTGATCAATGCATCATACTCTTGCTTCATGGCATCATACCACTCCTTGGTATTGAGTGCCTCTTGTACATTCTTTGGCTCTTCATGAGAGACGTAAAAAACATAATTAGTGGAATCAAGATCCACTTGTTTGGCTTTGTCAACATATGAGAGCCTCTTAGGCTTGTATCTATCTCTCATGGATCTTCTTGGTGAGAAAATCCGAGGAGAGTCTTCTTCAAATCTCGACCCCATCACATCATGATTGTCTTCAAAATCAATAATTGGTGATGCATCCATAGACTTCTTGATCTCGGCCTCTTCAAAAGATGAGTGTTGATCTTCATGAAAGACAACATCTCTACTTTCAATAACTTGAGAAGTGGAGAGTATAAAGACTCTATAGGCCTTCTTGGTGGATGAATATCCAACCATGATCCCTTTGCATGCACTAGGATCTTCCTTCTTCCTTGTTTCCAAGGGAATATGGGCAAAGCATATGCATCCAAAACTTCTTACGTGATCAACCTTAGGCTTCTTCAAATATAAGATTTCATATGGTGACTTTCCTCCAAGAGCTATATGTGGGAGCCTATTGCAAAGATAATTTGCACAATTAATGGCTTCTCCCCAAAAATATTTGGGCAAAGATGCCTCAATTCTCATAGATTTTGCACATTCACATAGAGATCTATTCTTTCTCTTAGCCACTCCATTTTGTGATGGAGAGTAGGCACAAGAGAACTCTCTTTTGATGCCTTCAAGCTCACAAAAATCTTGAAATTTATTGGAGATATATTCACCACCTCCATCACTTCTAAGAGCTTTGATCTTGGATGAGAATTGCTTCTCTACATAAGCTTTGAAAATAAGGAACTGATCAAACACCATAGATTTAGAAGCAAGAAGATATCCAAGTGAATCTTGTGAAATCATTAATGAAAGTAACAAAACAAGTGGCTCCTCCCTTGCTTGTAGTTGATGAGAAATGCACATCCAAGTGGATTAACTCCAAAGGATGCTTGCTTTTAATAGAAGATCTTGTAAATGGCTTTTTGTGATATTTAGCAATAGCACAAGCCTCACAAGGATTAATCTTCTTGGAGAATGACTTTGGCAAGCCAATAGCTTTGGCTTCTTTGATCATAGAGAGCATGGATTTGTAGTTG
Organism: Diphasiastrum complanatum; assembly: GCA_029204225.1. Lineage (NCBI taxonomy): Eukaryota > Viridiplantae > Streptophyta > Lycopodiopsida > Lycopodiales > Lycopodiaceae > Diphasiastrum > Diphasiastrum complanatum. The sequence goes on from MU834814.1 coordinate 29,189, forward strand.
GGACGTCCCAACCTCCAATGCCATAATTCCTCCATAGAGAGCTTGTTCACAAGAGCAACATTGCAAGCATTCACATACTCATTTGGATCTAGTTTATAGATGCCTCCAAATCTAGATCCTAATGCAAGTATCTCATCATTCTTCTTGATAGTGCAAGTATCAACATTGAATTTTACATCAAGGCCATTATCAAGCAATTGGCCAACACTAATAAGATTCTTAGTAAGCTTAGGTACATAAAGAGCTTTAGAGAGAGAAAAAACTTTAGAGGATGCAAGCTTCAAGGGAATGTTCCCTATGCCTTCAATAGGACATTCAAAATCATTTGCAGTGTATATTGATTTCTTGACTCCATCATAAGGTGCAATAGAAGAGAAAGAGTCCTTGGAGCTACACATATGTGAAGAGACTCCACTATCAATATACCATAAGCTGTCCTTCTTGAAAGGAGTAGATGAGAAACTAGAGACCATAAGAGATCTCTCTCCATCAATTGCAATAGTGTCTTCCTTCTCATTGGTAATGTTGGCTTGCTTGAGTTGATTCTTCTTCTTGAAGGAATTGGTGGCATAATGGCCTTTCTTGCCACAGTAAAAGCACTTGATCTTCTTCTTCTTGAGCTTGGATGATGAAGCATTAGAGAAATCATCTTCCTCCTCATCTTTGTCTTTGGATTTGACTTTGTCCTTGCTTGGGGATTGTTGATGTTGGTTCTTGCTCCTCCCTTTGTGCTTATCCTTGGCAAAGAGAGCTTTGCCATCATTATGAGTGAGAGAAAGCTTGTCCATCCTCAAGATCTTGTACTCTTGTCTTGATTCTTCTGAAATTAGCACACTTTGAAGAGCCTCCAAACTTGGTAGCTCCTCCTTAATGGCATAAGATTGGACAAGGTTATCAAATTCACTTCTCAAGCCATTGAGAAGTGAATTTGATAACCTTGTCCAATCTTATGCCATTAAGGAGGAGCTACCAAGTTTGGAGGCTAGGCTTCTCACTCTTAGGAATCAAATCTCTCAAAATAGCCAAAAGAGTGATGAGAGTGCATCTAGTTATGTTTTGAGAGTAAAAGACATTCATAGAAAACTTGTTTGTATTGGTGATTCCATCAACTAGAACTTTTGCAGTTCTACCTTGATATTGCAGCTGTCCAATATCAGTGTGAATAACATCTAACACACCTGCTAAAGATCCACTGGGCTCCCATTCAGTTTTGTTCGATGGATATAAATCTGCAAGAGAAAAATGATCTGATTGGCAAGTTTACTATTAGATATTTATGAATGACAAAAATCTAAGGATAAAAAATATGAATACTCATAGTTGTTTTTTTTGTGATCCTGATGGTTGAATCCTTGCACATTTATCTCTAAATGCATATATACATGTTGGACTAGAATTTTAGAAATAGTTTTTCCTCCTGATGATGTTCTGAAATCCAAAATTCTGGCCTTCTAATAAGATTGAAGTGATAGTTTTGACCTTTTGCTTTTTCGAAATGCTCCTCTTGATGATGGATGCATCAAAATCCAAGAGTTTTTTGAATATTATCTTGGCACCCATAATCTATTATCATCTTTCTCATTGAATAGAAGCACAGAGTCGATTGAGGAGCACATCTTCCTTGATGGCACCATTCGTAATGTGCATGCAGAAATCTGAAACACTGAAATATGAATCTGAAAATTTGCGTAGACAAAAAGCCATGAATATGAGAAAATGTGTTGGCGTAATTTCGAAACACTGATCTATTTGGCGCCACGAATTATTCTGGTTAACCCTGTTAACCATGATTTGACAATGCATATACATTAATGGTACATCGATTTTCTCATCTCAACCATCTATCATATTCATTTTCAATATTTTTGGGCCTCTTCGGGCAATGATGAGCTATAAGGGCAGGCCTCATCAACCAATAGCATTTTCACATATTGCCCGATGAAACGACAATATATTTTAAAAGTTTTTATTTTATTTATATTTGAAAAATTCTACGTTACGTAGAATCCCGATTTCAAGGTTTCAATTGGTCCACATGGCAACGAAAATAAGAAAAAAAAAAAAAACATCTTTTTCAAAGGCCCTCTTTAGGCTCTAAGTTTTTCTAATGAAATCATTTGTATGTCTTATAAAATTACTTAAAACATGAATAAAAATCAGAACTAAACAGAGATATCCACCTCAATTCTTCAAATCTAACTTAAGTTTCAAGGAGTTTCTTTCAGCTAAAGTCAAGTCTTTAGTAGGTCTTGACTTTTTGAATCTCCTTCTGAATTTTTTTAGACATAGGTTCAACTTGACAAATTGTCGGTTTCTAGCTTTTTCACCAGGTCGTCTTCTTCACATTTCCAAGAAAGTTGATCGAACGGATCGCTAAAGAGAAGAGATAAAGAGGGTCTAGAGAGAAGATAGATAGAGAAAGATATGGAGAGAGGGAGAGTTGCAGGCAGAATAGGGAGAGAGTTCGTTGACAAAGATGGAGAGAGAAAGGGATTCAAAGAGAGAGGAGCAGAAATAATAGCACTAGAGAAGGAATGGCAAAGTGGGAGAGAGAGAGAGAGAGAGAGAGAGAGAGAGAGAGAGAGAGAGAGAGAGAGAGAGAGAGAGAGAGAGATTTAGTGAGGAAGAGAGGGTTAGTTGCAAGCAAGAAAATAGTAGATAGATATGGATTCTTAGGTAGCGCACATGTAAAGAAGGTGAGATAAGAGGCAAGGAAGCACAAGTAAGTGAGAGTGAGATAGAGAGTAGGACAATGATATGTAGGCAGATCAGAGAGAGATAAAGAGAGCATGTAGTGTAGGTGTAGGTGAGGAACAATGAGAAAATAAGATCAGAGACACTCAAGAAACATGCATTGTTTCATTAATTTTTAAATGCCTTTGATTGATCTTTTCCAAGAAACTTGCCTGCTGCTTGCGATCGAGAGACCCGCCTGCTGCTCGCAATTGAGAGAGTATCTATTTATTTATAATTAAGCTTTTAATATTATTTGAACTTCAAAATGCTAAATATGTCGGTGGGCTGGCACCTTGGCCCATTAAATTTCAGACTTTGAAACTTTGGGCCACAAGCTCTCCAATGGCTAAAGAGAAAGGTCTTTGAAGTTTGAAGTTTTGTTGTGTAAAATTCACGCGTGTGGGATGCCCTACACATGTACTTTTGATCTCCTAAGCCCAATAATACCATAAAGATCAAACTAGCATTGATTGACAATAGGAAAGCTGATCATACAAGAAATATTATTGTGTTACAAGCAAGATCTATCAACAAAATATGAAACTAAGTACATTAAATGCCTCAACTCGGCTAGAGAGAGAATATGAATGTACAAATTCGAGTAGAGAGAGAGGGCACAAAGAGCTTAGTCTCCAAATTTGCATTACACACAAAAATCATCATCTTCTCAATGAGAGTACATCACATATATATAGATCCACGGACTCTCCTCCTACTTTGAGTTGAATTGGAGTTATGAATCCACCTCTCAAGCTATCTAGACTTATTCAAGCCACCTCAATATGTCTAATTGTGCCACCTAGTATTTTCATGCATTAAATGTTGCATGCAAAGTACAAATGGGCAATTCCTATGGTAGCTCAAGTTTCTATTTCTACCTACCTTGAATATTCTATTCTAAGATGAGTCTTTACTTAGCCAAAAGAGCTCAATTCATCTTTGGCATTTTTAGGACCCCTACTTACAACATTAGATAGATTTTTCCAATATTTCAACACTCCTCCTAAAAATGTATCTAATGTGGATCAAGCATCGATCTTGAGATAAGACCAAGATTAGATCTATGCTTTGAGAAGGCACTCTTGCAAAGTGGCTTTGTGAGAAGATCAGCAATACATGAAGATGTGTTGACATGTTCCAAGTTGATTTCACCTCCAATGAGCTTTTCTCTTACAACATGGTGTGCCACTTCTATATGCTTGCTTCTTGCATGAAAAATAGGATTGTTTGCAAGAGCTTGGGTTGATATGTTGTCACACTTGATCAAGGGAAGATCATCCTCTTTGATGCACTTTAGCTCCATGATTAACCTCTTGATCCAAAGCACCTCTTTAGTTGTTGTAGTGAGTGCTTTGTACTCGTCCTCACAAGAAGATAGGGATATGGTATCTTGCTTCTTTGAAAGCCAAGACACAAGATTGCCTCCAAGAAAGATAGTATATGCATTAATGGACTTTCGATCCATTTTATCACTTGCAAAATCGGAATCCGAATAGCCAACAATAGTTAGATCTTCATTCTTGTACAATAAACCATAATCTTGAGTAGAAGATACATATCTTAGAACTCTCTTGGCCATCTTCCAATGTTGGATCTTAAGATCTTGCATAAATTGACTCAATTTGTGCACACAATAGCTCAAATCGGGTCTAGTGATAGTAAGCCAAATTAAGGAGCCTATAAGACTCCTATAAAGTGTGATGTCCTCGAAGGATCTTTCATCACCTTTAATAGGGTCTTTTACATGTTGCTCCATGGGAGTATCTATGCCTTTACAATTTTGCATATTGAATTTTCTCAACATAGAAAAGACATATCTAGATTGACAAATAAAAGCATACTCTTCATGAAAATCAATCTCAAGGCCTAAAATGTAATGGATCTCTCCTAGATCTTGCATTTTAAATTCTCCTCCTAATGCATCCTTAGTTTCTTGAACTAGCATCAAACAACTTCCACTAAGAATAATGTCATCTACATAGATTAGAAGAATGACAATATTACTACCATCAAAGTTTAAGTACATAGAAGGATCATAGTCACTAAGCACAAATCCTAATGAAAGTAGAAAGTTGTTGAGTCTTGAATACCATGATCTAGGTGCTTGCTTCAAGCCATAAAGACTTCTAAATAGCAAACACACCTTAGATTTATCCTTGATAAATCCTTGAGGTTGTTCCATGTATATCTCCTCCTCAAGATAGCCATTCAAAAAAGCACTGGAGACATCAAGTTGATACAATTTCCACTTAAAAAGTATGGATAAAGTTAGATACCAGTGATAATAAGTCAATGATTCAAGATGCCCAGTCCTTGGTGAGCCCTAAAATAGTGTGCAATTGAAAAATGAACACCACTCAATTGACCTTCCATCATATGAATGCATTTTATAGCTATCAAAAATGACAATACTTGAGGTGATGTAACAGTTCGACCAAGGTTACCAAAAGCAAAAAACTTGTCTTTCAAATGAGAAACGAAGTTGGATCAAAACCAAAAGATTGCATGTGTTAGGATTTCAGAGGTAAATTGTCACATCCATTCCTGGCAAGGTACTACAGGAGCAAGAGGAAAGGATGAGACATATTGATCAAGCAAACTTGTACATTAAGAGAATAAAAAACTACAAAGTTGGGAAGAAAGAAAAAGGAAGAACCCTAGAGGTAAGAACAAAGGAAAACTTTGTGTTAAATTTTCATTTCAATTTGAATAAATAAAAAAAATGTCTAGTTTTAGATATTCAACTTTTGCTATTTCCCACAGTCGTTGCAAGGACAGGATTAGCAAATATGTTCTTCAATAGAGCATGGATGCTAGACGGAGAAAAGAACTTTGGGTAAAACTTTCTGTTCATGATCTATGGGTAAAATTTTGGTAATTCAAAATAAATACGAAAGCCATATAAAAAATCCTAGTGCGGTTCTGCTCATCGATGATGTTTTTTTAGGTGGATTGACAGGAGAAGGGGAGAACATATGGGGTGGGCGGAGTGCGGGTGTGCTCTCTAATGGTTAAAAGCAAGTTGTTTGGGCAAGAGGCCGATGGTTTAAGTGCTCGGGGGAGATGTGTGGGTGGGTTTTGCCATGTGACAAAAAAGGGCGAGGGAGTGTTAAAAAGAGATGTGCTCCTACCCTTAAAGGCTTTAGTTTCTTTTTTTTTGGAGCGCGGGGGGGGGGGGGGGGATTTCTTTTTGGATGGGTAATTTTTTTTGTCTCCTTTTTAAAAAAAGAAAACTTAATCTATGGGGAGTCAAAAAGCCCCTTCACTTTTTTTTGTTTTATGGAGAGTGGGGGTTCACATTTTTAAGTGGATTTACATTCATATTTTTTGATGAGAGGTTTACATTTAAGAAAAAGTGTATGTGTGTGCGTGCGTAAGGAGGGGGAGTAAAAATTGATATATTTACTTTTAATGGAATGGAGGCACCCCGTTGTTTATATATCTACACACACACACATTTTAAACTTCTTCATTTTTTTTAGGGGCATGGAGGAACCTCCCTCCCTCTATGGGTGGTTGGTCGACTTGTGGGGAGAGAGAGAGAGAGAGAGAGAGAGAGAGAGAGAGAGAGAGAGAGAGAGAGAGAGAGAGAGAGAGAGAGAAGTGGGGCCTGTGGCAAAGAGAGAAGGAGAAAAAAGGACTCTAGACTCTATACTTCATACAATATATCTCATCCACAAAAGGTTTTTTATATGGAGATGTGCGTGTGTGTGCATGCGCGCACACACACACGCATTCGTTGTGTCGGGGGTCACACACACACAACGAACATGCGCACATGCACACATATAGGCGCGCGCACACACACACTCACTCACACGTGTGTGCATGCATGCATGCGTATGTGTGCATGCACGTGTGTTCCAAATCCCCCCCCCCCCCCATTTTTCTCTTTTTATTGTCTCTTTTACTCCCCTCACCCCATCCCCCTCCTTTTTTTTTTAATTGTGCATTTTTTGGCCCATGGATAAAAGCTTGTGGGTAATGATTTAGGAGTTAAGGCTAGTGAGTTTGGGCTTGTGGTTAAACATTCTTGAAAATGGCGGGCCAAGATAGGAATTTGAAGGATTGAAAAAAAAAAAACAGTTTAAGGTTGTCAAGAAAATATTTATGTTCATAATTTATGGGTAAAACTTTGATAATTTAAAATAAATAAGAAAGCCAAGTAATAAAGATTATTGGCTAAAGTTTAAAGCACATTGAAGTGTGTGAAGAAAATAAAATTTTAACTTCAAACTTTAAGTATTTGAATTTAGTAAGTGGGAGAGAGGGGGTGAGGAATCTTTTTGGGGTCCACCCCTCAATGCACACAATGTACAAATGTATGGGGATATGCACATTCCCCATACATGCATCCTCCTCCTCAAGTTTTTTAAGTTAAAAAAAGCTCATGCATGGGTGAGGGGAGGAGGATGCATGGGTGCACCCATACACATGTGCACAACTGTACATAAGTTTAAATATATATATAGACTAGTAAAAAGTGCCCGTCGTTGACGAGCAATGCTGGCCGATCTAGGTGACGGCCGATGATTTGGAAATTCAATATGTCATTGATGGGCGATGACGGCCGCTCTAGGTAGCGGCTGATGTTCTAGTGGGTTCCTGGCTCTAGGTGGCGGCCGATGGTTCCTGGCTTGAACGCACGTTTCTCTGTGCATACTGAATTGATTGGAGCCTGATTTGTTGATGCAGATTCATCTCGATGTGCAACACTGGATGGAACAGATGACATGCAAGACGGAGCCCGTTCGGCGATACTGGACCACTTCTCAAAAATGATAAAAAGTAGTCCATTTATTGTGCCCTAGTGGCGTTTCTCTTGGCACAAAGGATGTTTTCAAGCAAACGACATCGAAATTGAGTAACAACTGGTCCAGTGGGTCTACCCCTCTTTCTGTTCCATCCATGATTGTTTCTGTTCCCATCCTTGTTTCCTCTATTGATACCACTCCCATTTCTGTTCCATTATCCACTACTCCGTCCATCACCATCGCATTCTCCATCACTCCTGCCACCACCGTTGCTGCCCTCACGTTTAATCCCGCTGATTCTCAGTTGTCTCCCGACACTCTAGCGTGGATGCAAGTCATCAACTTTTCACCCCCATGTCAGACCATTTTGCTCCATTCTCGTCTTCCGTGCTCCACACCACACTTCAATTCCCCTATGTTCCTCCCATTCTCTCATTTGGACAAACCGTCCTCACCCCCGTTTCCACTGTTGCTTCTCGCACCCCACCTGTTTCGCCACCAAAGGTTGCCGAGAGCAACCAACCGTTGCCTGATGATGCATTTATTCAGAAAATCTTTATATCATTGCCAGATCGGACTGATCCCACCGCCCCAGATGACATTAGGTCCCTCGAGAACCTAATTGAAGACAATGACGATGGAGCTCCACAAGTCGTCGGGGCCGATACCACACAAGCCTCTATAAGTGCCAGTGTACAGGTGCTGCAACCGACTTAACGACGGTGTACCAGACTCTGGATAAATACATCCTAGATGTGGTAGTAGTCAAGGCTATTTTGGAAAGCAGGAAGCCACCACCAAAGCCAGCAAGCAGCAAGGGTCCGAAGGCCAAGACCAAGGACCAACAGATACGGATGCTGAGATGCCATATCAAAGCCAAGGCGCAGGTACCAGCCAAAGCCAAGAGGAAGGACATGCAACATCATCTAGAGGTTCACGCACCATATCTGCCAGTCAGGCCTTCCAAAGACCAAAGTCCGTGGAAGAGAAAATAAACAAATTCCTAGCAAAGTATCCCAATGAGTCATCTAGAGGCGGCTGACAGATATCTTTTTCAGCTCAAACAATAAAGGGCAAGGAGCTGCAAGCATTACCCGCTCTCCAACCACAACCAGAGTGGTGTCAGCAACTATTTGAAAGAGACCCTACGGCCATTAGGGCCTATGTGACAAGTCTGCAACAACTACGGGTGAACGCGCACTTCATGCACACAACGATCCAAATGGGCGGAATGCGGCACCCCTTTGGACAAGATGACAATTCAAAATTTTAATTGGCCGATCATTCCATCAAAGTACGGTTGGAACATTTGGTCTCTAAGTGTAAGCAATCTAGAAGTATTTTTGATTTCATAGATTGTTTTTAGAGTATCCCAAGCTTCCTTGGCAGTGGTGCATGTACTGATCTCTCTTAGTACTTCATTGATAGCATTCATTTTTATAAAATGAAGGGCAATTCTGGTTCTTTTGTGGAATGCTGCAGCTTCATTAGGTGCAGCAGAATCTTCTTCAGCTCCACTCACAATATCCATTACATCCTGTAGAATCAACAATGATTCCATTTTGATCTTCCACATTTCATAATTGGAAGATGTTAATCTCTAAGAAATGTGAACCAGATGAAGATATCCTTTTGGCGAGAAATTCTAGTAATGATAAAAAAAAATGGAGTTGAAAGGATGTTGCTTGCTATCTCAATCTAGGATCTAACACAGATGTTGATCCACCCTATGAAATCTAGCAACAAATGTGAGAACAAATTCTCAATACAGAAAATCAATCTTTCTTGAATTTGGATCTTGCTTCAGTCACAAAAGAAGAGGCACATGCAAGCAAAAAGTCTATCTCTCCCACGAGTTTCAATGTATTGAAAAACTCTCTAGGAACTTACTTTCAACTCAAACACAGTAATATGTGTGAAATGAAAAGTCTAAGACCTCAGAACACTCACTTCTATCCAATCCTACTTGATTGACAATGAAAATTGATGAAATTGGTGAAAAAGACAGATGTGTGCTCTCTTTGGCATATCCCACGAGTTGAGTACCCTCTCAAATTCTCTGATTGCCTAAAACTCTTCTAAAAACAAATCAAATTGATTTAGAAACAAGACCAACACATTTTACTCTCCAATAACTATCCAACAAGCTATAGAACATCAAATTTGGATCATTCCTTGAGAAGTAGCACTCATTAATGAGGGCTGATTTCACACGTGTGAGCTCTCTGTCAGTACAGAGCTCCGTTGGATCAGATCCCCTTGATTTGATCTACTTATGATTCACAGATTGCTTGTTTCTCAGCGAGTTTGAATCCTTCTCCAAAATCCGAGTTCTTGCAAGCAAAAACACTGAAAATGTCCTTTCTTTCCACAAAAAAAACATTTGTACTTGGACTTGTCTTTGAACTTGCCCTTTGAGCTTGAAGCCTCATCCTCCTCCTTGGTCTCCTTGAAGTGCTTCTTCTTGCCATTGGTCTTCTTCTTGCTTTTGAATGAGAAATTAGCTTTCTCATCACCATCCTGCAAAGAAATAGCATTCATTCTTGCATTGGTATGCAACATCCTACACTCTTCAGCTACTAATACACTGTGTAGCTTTTCTATAGTAGGCAAAGTGTCTAAACTGCTAGACATAGGGCATGCCGCCATTATGCTGTAATCAAATGAAAAAGAATTTTGGAGAAGTATTGTGAATTCCGACACTTGAAATTCCACATCATTGCATCTACACATCAGTAGAATATCACATAATCTGCTTCTTAAAACTGGACAAAAAAAATTTGCTAAACAAATAACTCTCTGGTTGGTTGTGCTCCCCGGCAATGGCGCCACACGTTTGGTATATGTCGTAGCTTACCAAACCAAAATGTCAGTAAAAGTGTAGTATAAATGATTATCGTTCCCATGGGGAGCATCATAAAGAGGTATTCTATCATTATTGGTGAGCTAAAAAAAATGTATCTTTGAAGTCCAGTGAAATGGAAATGTAAAGCTGCTTGTCTGATGACAGTTCTGGGTAGGCGGCCCTAGTACCGCTATTGAAAATGGTACAAACAAACACCAAGAAAGATATGCAGACAGTTTAACCAAGAAATCCATATTCTAGAGAAGAGTAAGAACTCACAGTGATTAGACATCCCCACATTATTAAGATCACATGCTTCACCGTTTAGCCAAAACAAGAATGCCACAAGGCCAAATGATTGTTGCAGGCAATGCTTACAATGGGCTATGTTGACCCTCAACAATCTTCATAAACTTGCTACTCACTTATTTTGATAAAGCAGTTCCAAACACAACATAGTTCGATTAATTATTGGGTTCAGTTCTAATTATAAATCCATGCATAGCATAGAATCCATTATTCTGCAGAATTATCATGAATTTCCTAGGATCAGTTAGAATAGACAATGACAACAGGGGTGTGATTCATTCCACAAGAAACTGAAATGCAATATAATGTTCTTGAGAAACTGAAAGTGTCTGTCACCCACTCCTACAGATTCTTATGAAAATATAGACTACATATACAAGGTTGGCATATCACTGCATTGATTCAAGTCGAAGAAGACAGTAGATAGTATTTTATTCTACCATAATAGCTCAGATAGAAGAGAAAACAACAAGTGCTCTACTCCTACTTTCTACCCATGAGAACAATGAATGAATTAATCAGAATGAGCGTGGGCTCTGCTATATATATGCTTGAGGTAGCAGGCAGAATGTCCGTAAGATCTGAAACATCATGTTTGGTGAGGTATCCAATGGTTTGCAGTGACCTAGAGAGAGTCCGGTGTGAAACGCTGCCTCTGCCACCTGGAAGGGCTGCCACCTGGAAATAAACATACCTTCTAGAGAAAGCAGGTATGGTGTTTTACTAATATGGTGGGAACTTCACGTCACCAGTTCTTCAAAAAGTTACCCTTCAGTAGCTTAAAGACAGGCTTCAAACTTCAATATAAGGATGATGTAAGTTCTGGCCTATGTCCAAGCCTTGTGCAAACCATAGAAAGGTTACACGTGGCCAGTCTTCTGCCACGTACATCATTGTGAATGTTGACTAGTCAGCTCGAACATTTCTTCCATAGATCAAATATTTGTCTGATGGTCGAATGTTTGTTTGTCTGATGGTCGAATGTTTGTTTGTCTGACAGCCGAAAAAGACACACCTGCACTAGAAAGACACAGGGCCATCGATGTCTGCCTGGATTCGAATACAAAACTGTCTGCCTGAATTCGAATACAAAAACTGTCTGCTTCGATTCAAATGTAAATTTGTCTGCCTGGATTCGAATAGAATTCTGTCTGTCTGGGTTCGAAAGGTATTGTCTGTCTGGATTCAAATAGAACTATGTCTGGCAGGACAATGCAGGATAATAGTTGGGAAGGACACCCGACATAGAAGTGAGTGTTATCAACTGTCCGATTGATCTATGGAAAACCCCGACAATAGTGCGGTAGCCAAGACCAAGTAAAGAAGAATCTGTTAAGATTTGAATATCCGATAAATCATCTTGTTTCAATATATTCTTCAATAGTAGTGAATTCCGATTGTTCGGACAGCAGCCGATCACTGCAGGTCCAATAGCTCATGATAGTGGCTTGATAGGAAGAGCGATAATGAACTGGAGAAAAGCAGGCTTCAGTCTGCATGAAAATACATGAATGAAAATGTTTGGCAACATGTGAAAGAAGTTGCCTTTGTAGAGAAATCTGATTTGGAGATCCAGCATTCGATGAGAGACAAAGACGTGACTCAATAGGATAGGGCCCTTCATCCGACAATCTTCAATAAGAAAGAACGTCTTCAAACTGCCCGATAGAGAGAATGTTGAGCCGACCTGTCACTCGAAATGCGTTGATGGCCACTTGAAGTCTGCCTGATATTTTTCAACATTCAATAGCCTGACTGAAGGAGATGATTACACATTTTGTGTGCATAAGGTGGACTGCTATTGAGGAGCAACAACATTAGCGCTCCTTTCAATAGCAAAGTATTACAATTGTTCGGACAGCAGCAATCTACGAGTTCAATAGCTCGCAGAATAGGATGTAGTAGCACGATTGTTCGTGGCAAAAGACTGTTCATGGATTGCAAACAAGCGCTGGACTGGGATCTTCAAAGAGATAACTCTTCTAATAATTTATGGTCTTTAGAAACCTGACTGGTGGGAGGAGGCTGCTCAAATCTGTTGAAGAGAGAGAGAGAGCGTGTGGTTGGTTTGAATCTAATTCATTCTAATAGAGAGGAAAACTCGTAAAGCATTGACAGGTAGTTCGAATAGAGAAAGTGAGATACTGTTGAAAGCAATTTTGTTTCTAGCATCCGTAACACCCTCAGTCAAATTAAGGTGCCCCACTCGGTGAATAAATTCTTCGTGAAGATATCTTCGCTTGTGATGGTACTAAATAAAGCTGATGGCACAAGTGTTTCTCTCTCATTCGAGAATTGCAGGTGCTTTGGCTGTTCATTGTAGAAATATTGATGCAGCCAGTTCTCGCCTTAACATTAAGAACGATGAGGAGGTTCTGCTGTTGAGTGTCTGTCAGAGACAATTGCCTAGAGGTACCATAATCACGAATCGGGTCAAGAAACTGGTGTATGCCTTTTGGAGCTCAGGAACTCGAGTGTCCCCCAACAAAAATGACATATGCCGACAGAGGATTGGAAGAAAGAGTGTTGTCAGGCATCCAGTACATCTTCTTGACGACACTTAGGTCCTTTGTTTTTTTTCGATTTCCATTTTCTTGGTAATGCTGATCTTTTGCACTGCTGAAACTGATCTTTGATACTCCTGTTCTTTGGTTCTGCAGATACACACTCTACCTCTTGTTGTTTGGAACTGTTTTGTTGTTTTTTACTCAACTGATATTTTGCTCATTTGGACTTTTGAAAATATTGATACTTGTAGAAACTTATAAACAACTATATATTTTTGTAGAACAACTGATCAGACAGATCTTGATTCTACTAACAAAGTGTGTAGTTTACTTGACAAAGGATGAGAAAGAAACGAACGCGAACGTGAACTCGAAACATTTCTATTCGTGATCAACCTCGAAGGATTCGCAAAATTTGTCTTGCAGTCAACTCAAAAGATTCGCGAAAGATTTGCGAAACAGTTTCTTGTAGAAGCTCGTGGCTTTCTTGTTGAAGCTTGTAAGATTCGCGAACAGAATCTTCTCGTGAAATATTTTGTTTCTTGTTTAAACCTCAGATGTCGTGAAATTGTCGCGAACAATTCGCGAAATATTCTGGATTTCTTCTTCATGCTCAAAGTTGTCATCTGTCGCGAACAATTCACAAAAGACGAACAATTTGCAAAACACGAAGTTGAGACGAAGAGATAGACTGTCGCGAAATATTTGCGAACAAAATTTATTCGACCCTAGAAACAGAGCATCTCTCTGAATATCAACCATCGTAAACGGTTAGAGATCAACTGTTACAGAAATAAAAGGCCAAAAGACTTGTCTTGTAACAATATAAATACTTGTGCCTTGGAGAACAAGTCTTTAATGTGCCATGTTCTTGGAAGACCAATTAACTTACCTACAATGTATTGGTCTTCCAAGAACATAACCAATATAAAACATTAAAGTTCTTGGAAGACCAATTAACTTACCTACAGTGGGACGGCAAAGACCTGAACACATTTGTGCGAAAGATTAAAGATTTGTTTATTTCCTTGTAGAATTCTGTTGCAAAAAATGCAATTTCCAAGGAAAAACAGCTTAGTTATTTTCTTCGAGCCCTACCAAGGTCATTCCACACAACAAGAATCTTATTGGCGAAAGATGCGACAATGACTCTTCAAAAGACAATAGACGGAGTAAAAGAGAAGCTCGTGAATGCTATGACGACAATGGTGATTCCGAAAATGCTCTATTTACTCAGAAGAATAAATTTTTTAAGAAGTTAAGAGGGAGTCATCTAAAAAGAATGGATCTAAGACAAATGAACAACAATCTGGTAAACAACAGAAGAATTTTGGTGATAAGAAGATCTGCAATAGATGCAGAAGATCACGTCACACACAAAAAAAGTGTTGGCTAAATCCAAAGATTGAATGCATTCATTGTCATAAACGGGGTCATGCAGCAGTAGACTGTTATCAGAATCCCAAAATTAAAAAGGAGCAGAATCAAAGTGAACCTTCAGATTCAAACTATGTCGAAGACAAAGCAGAATGCTCCAGAGCAGTAGAAGACAGGATGACAAGGACCTCAACAGCCTATGTTAGTGATGATCTATGTCGTTCATCTAATTCAATTCAAGAAGTAGTACTTGATTTGGGAGCCACCTCACATTTTGTTTCCTCTTAACAAATTCT
>MU834815.1:0-44009 GCA_029204225.1 Diphasiastrum complanatum
TGAAAAATTTATACTAACCATGTAATGAGTGATGTGATCTTCTCCCCATGCTTTTGATACTGCATCAACAAACTCGACACAAGTCCTTTTTACAACTTTCTTATCAATATTAGAGTATTTATCTTTTCTTAGAATAGCAATCACACTATCAAGCTTTTTCCATACATCAATTTTTAGTACTCTAGTTTTGCCGCTCTTCTCGAAGTCCTGAGTGGCAACAATAATATTTGTCTTGACTGAGTGTTGAATATTAGAAGCCTTACCAGTATGATTTGATAGGAATCGACGTGCTTTTGCTCCTCCTATGCTTGGCTTAGTTGGCATATTTCCAGTCGTTCTTGAAAGCTTTTCATCCTTTGAATTTTGACATGTCCCTTATGAAGTCCTGCTTTTGATAACACTTCTTCTAATCGAGAGATACCTTCCTTTGCAGATGATGCTGGCTTACGATTCCAAGCAAAAACTATCTGAAGATAAATGATCTTTTCTATATGTGTCCAATAGTGTTTGCATGTCTTGCATGTAACTTCCCTAGATGACTTGGACATGTGTAGAACATGTATACTGACTTGCATGTTGTATGCAGTGATTGCATGTTGCATGCGTGCACACTAACTGATTTTGCATGTCATTTAGTTTTATGCACGTCATCAAATCTAGATCTACCTAACTCAAACTCGTCCTAATCTACAAGGTCATGTGCTCAATTCACATACCTTTGATATATACAATGGAACAAAGTGAAATATGACCATCTAGACATTATGCATGTCATGTAGCTCGAGTTTGTACATTCTAGAGAATAATATTTACCACTTGTAAATGCACAAGCAAGATGATTTTTCTCATCAACCCCTATAGACAAGTTGGATAGCTTTTTATTCTTCACAGATATCAGCTACCATTTCCTCTATGGGTATGAAGACTGTCTTTAGTATCTTCTTCTCGACTACGTCCCGAATTACATGATACTTGATAGCTATGTGCTTAGTTTTTGAGTGAAATACAAGATCTTTCGTAAGATAGATTGCTGATGTGTTATCCATTAACAAGACATAATGTTCAGAAATAGATTCATCAAATCCTTCCAAAATCTATTTGATCCAGATCAGCTCGTTTGCCATTCGGCTGTTACTACATATTCCACTTCACAGGAAGATTGAGCTACTGTTGTTTGCTTCTTGCTTATCCAGAGTATGGTTGTGCCAAATACTAGAGTACGACCTCCTAAAATAGTTTTGCTATCATCCTTCATGGATGCCTAGCTTGCATCAATGTAAGATTCGATGTGAAATCCAGCTTCCTTCGAATAACATAGTCCATAGTCTTTTATTTCCTAGAGATATTGTAGTACTCTCTTTGCTAACTTCCAATGCAATGATCTTGGGTCTACGGTGAATGAGTGGGATGCGGCTGTTGCGGTGGGAATACGGTCAGCTGTGGTGGTAATGTGGTTGTGACGATGGAATGCAGCCAGGACGATGGAATGCAGGTGTTGCGGTAGATTGCAGTTTCTACGGTGGACGAGTGGAAAGTGGTTGTTGCGGTTGTAATGCGGTCAGCTGCAGTGGTAATGCAGTGCGTTGCAGGGCAAATGCGGTGAAATGTGGAGTTTGTGTGGTGCGGTGAAGATGGCTGATGATAGTTGTAGTGCGGATGAATGCGATCTGGATGATGGAATGCGGGTGTTCTGGTGTTAATGCAGTAGCGATGGGTAGACGGAGATGGTCGCGAAGGTAGGCGATTTGTTCATTTGCGGTTGAATTGAATGGTTGTGATGTGGTGTTGTGGGAGGGTAGCTGTTGTGATGGTATGCGATTGGTGGAAGGGGGTGTTGTCAGGTGCGGTTGTGAGGAATTCCTTCTGTCCAAAACAGATAGAATCTCATCGGTTGAGATTGGAAGCAGATCCCATCGGTTGAGATCTGAGCGACTTCTGTCAATTGAGATCTGACTGATGGATGTCGGTCGAGGTTCTAGAAAAAGGCTTCAGTCGAGAATTCAGCGTTGGGCTCTGGTTGAGATCTGATAAAGGCCTCCGGTTGAGATTTCACATAGGGGGCCGTCGGTCGAGATTTGAAAAAGGCCTCCAGTTGAGATTTGAGGCAGTGCATCGATTGCGATCTGAACGAGCACTCCGGTTGAGATTTGACAGTGTGTGTCAGTTGAGATTCAATAGAGTGCTTCGGTTGAGATCTGACACTAGCTGTCGGTTGAGATTGGACAGTGTGTGTCGGTTGAGATTCGATGGAGTGCGTCAGTTGAGATCTGACACTAACTGTCGGCTGAGATTAGACAGTGTGTGTCGGTTGAGATTCGATAGAGTGCGTCGGTTGAGATCTGACACTGACTGTCGGTTGAAATCGAACAAAGTGTATCGGTTGAGATTGGAAGCTGGGCTCCATTGAGATTTGAAGCGTGAGGAACGGGAGGAGCATGAGCTTGGAGTTAAAGTAAATCCAGGTTTGTTTTGGCATTTGTTAACAATGGATTTGCGAGTCTATCAGCCATGGATTTGGGTAGTGATGCAGCCATTTATGTGGCTCTATTCAGTTTGTAGAAGCTTAGATGTGTTGAAAGATTTGGAGGTTGTCTGTAGGGATCTGAGCGTGGACAAGGTTGCGGTCCTTCTGTATGTATAATGCCTTGGAGTTCAAGTAGCAATGGTGCCAAATGTTGACAGATCTCCTACTCTAGAAGATCTGTTGGTTTTCTTATTCTTTTTGTTTTACTTACTCAGAACAGTTTCCGCCTATTACCAAGCTTCAGGGCATTCGTTATGTGTGCTCTTGATTACGATGCCAAACTAGGCAGAAGGGATAGATTGACATTGTAGTATATTTTTTTGTCCTTCCTATCAGAGGACTACTTAGGGATGAATTCTCTTGAATACACTTACATTAATACATAGATGCAGGCCAAGAATGCTCACTCACAGATTAGAGTGCAGCCCAAATGAAGATTATGTAGATTCTACAGCTACCTACTCTAAAAATGAACTGAATCAGAGCCTAAGCATTACTAACACTGAGCTACACTTGCATAAATTGACAAAACAAGAAACAAAACTAATCTACAGCATGTTAGAAGTCCAAGAATCAAGAAACCAACCAATCTTTTGATTTTTGGACATCTCAAGAACATCAAGAACTAGACTGTAAAGAGATATGCAAGAACTACAATCGTGAAGGCTCTTCTCATTTCAGCATGGAGTTGATACAATTCACAAAAACCTCCTCTTCACAAAGAGGGAGTCCCTTAAATAAGCAAGAGAGGTCCTTAGGTGGCATCCTAGTGGAATTTCCACATTTCACAAACTACAAGTGGAATAATGCTCTCCACTAGAGGTCACCATCAAAAGGTGGCTCACTCTACTTTCTTTAAGAGAGGTCTACTTGCATTTATTAGATTTGTCTAGAAATACTAGCTCCTACATGGTCATTCCATCTTCCGGGATTCACCATGAGGCTTACACAGTTCTTGCATGTCTTTCCTAGCTAGTATTTCTTGGCTCTCATACTCGGCTCTCAGTCTTTGTTAGTCTCGTCTTCTTGGGGAGCTCCTCAGGCTAAGCTGAGAGGTGCTCTTGAGTTGCTCTATTTGAGTATCTTGGGGATTCGTCAGAATCAGCCAACAGTGGGCCTTGAAGGTACTTGTCTTTATCTTGATGTTCCCCTTGGCTTTTGACTTGATGAAGTTTTAGAGGGAGTCGTCTAAAAAGAATGAGTCTAAGACAAATGATCAGCAATTTGGAAAACAATAGAAAAATTTTGGTGATAAGAAGATCTGCAACAGATGCAAAAGATCAAGTCACATAGAAGATAAGTGCTGGTTAAATCCAAAGATTGAATGTATTCATTGTCATAAATGGGGTCATGCAGCAGTAGACTATTATCAAAATCCTAGAAACAAAAGGGAGCAGAATCGAAGCAAACCTTCAAATTCAAACAATGTCAAAGACAAAGCAGAATGCTCCAAAGCAGTAGAAGACATGACAACAAGGAACTCAGCAGCTTATGTTAGTGCTGATCAATGTTACTCCACAAATTTAAAAACTCGAGAAGTAGTACTTGATTCAAGAGCCACCTCACATTTTGTTTGCTTTCAACAAATATTATTTGAGTACAAGAAGACGAACTAATCGAGATTCATTGTACTTGGAAACGGTTCTAAGCACATGGTTGATGGAACTGGTGTACTATGGCTGGACACGAATCAGGGTGACAAGAAACTGGAGGAAGTTCTCTATGTCCCTACTCTTGACAAAGATCTTCTATCCGTAGCAAAGATAGTCGATACAGGCATGTCAGTAATCTTCACAAAGAACTCCTGTAAACTAAAGATTCTGATAACCTAGTTGCTAAAGGCAACAAAGAAGAAAATTTGTATCACTTGAACATTCAAACTCGAATCAAACAAGCCAACCAGACTCAAAAATCAACAGATATACTATGGCACAAGAGGCTATGTCACATGAACATGGAAGCCTTGTACCAAGCCAACTAGAGTCAGAGAATAGAAGGAGTTGAAATCAAAAGTAGAGATATTTGAACTACTTGTGAATCCTATCTTAAAAGCAAGATGACTAGAACGCGTTTCAATAAGAATGTTAATAAAACAACTAAGGTACTTGCAATTGTGCATTCATATATTTGTGGACCATTCGGAGTATTGTCGTTGGGTGATGCAAAGTACTTCATTACATTTATTGATGACTTCAACAAATTCGTTGTAGTATACATTATACATTTAAAATCTAAAGTTTTAGAAAAATTCGTTAAGTATATAAATTGGGCTGAGAAGCAGACAGACAATAAGTTGAAGCAGATTTGCACAGATCGTGGAGGTGAATACATTTCCAACGAATTCAAAGCTTACTATACTGATTGAGGTATTATGCATATGAAGACTGCATCATACACATCTCAGCACAATGGAATAGCTGAATGAAGAAATCGTACACTGATGGAAGCTGCTAGGCATATGATGGCTCATGCAAAAGCACCAAAATAGTTGTGGGCAAAAGCAGTGGCTACATCGAATTATCTTCAAAATCGTATTATGAAATCTCGAATACCGGATGAAACTCCTCATGAGATATGGTGGAAGTCGAGCCAAATCTTGCACATGTTCGGACATTTGGATGCATAGTGTATACACATATCAGACAAACTGAGAAAGAAACTCGATGAAAAGACAGAACAAGGTTTCAGTCTGGTAGGATTCGAGTTACATTCGTCCTATTATCGAGTCTACGTACCCAAAACTTGCAGAATAAAAGTAATTCGAGATGTTAAATTTGATGAGTTGAAATACATAGCAGACAGTGAGGCTAGTCGGCTATTTAATTCTCAAAAATTATTATGAGCTACCAACGACGACAAAAGTAAAACAAGCAGATGATGAACGAGAATTACTAGATTTAGAGGGAGTTCAAGGACAGACTCGAATCACTAGTTTGAGTTTCTATAGACAAGGTCGAATCAGAGTTGAACTCAAAACCTACAGAATTGAACTTGAAACCACCTGTGAGATGATCTGACAAACAATGAAAACCACCAGAAATGTATGGTCAGAATATTTTTAATACAGCCATTGAATTATGTGGTTTCTCTGACGAACCTCAAACATTCAAAGAAGTTGTTAATGGACCAAATAAAGAACACTGGATTCAAACAATGGAGGACGAAATGTCATCCATGTATAAGAACAATATATGGACACTTGCACCTGTTCCTGATGGAGGTGTGAGAGGGTAGAGGAGGCCTTGAACAGCCTCTAAGGGCTTGAAACACAAACCAACCAGCCAAAAAACCCAAAAAACACACCAATCTGCATTTTGGAAGAAAAAAAAGCTTAAAATCTCATCAGATTCTTATATCTCCAGAATCAGTGAGAATAAATCCTTGCATGACTGGCAGCAGCTCCAGGTACTATCCCAGACCTGCATAGAAACCTGCGAGAGTTAGTTCCAAACAGATTGTTAAGATCAGAGAAAAATCATAAAAAATTCAAATAACCCTTGAAAAAATTCAAAAAAATTCAAATCTTCATAAGAACTCTCGCAGAGCCCTCTAAAGTTCTATCTCAGTGAGACCAGGACACAAAGAAGCTTGCGAGAGTTAGTTTGATATCTAAGTGCCTGTGCAAGAGTTCCCAGTGAAAAAAAGACAGGAAAGTACTAGTGAACCCTCACAGATAGCAAAATTTTCAGTTCTAGTGGTCAAGAACTCTCGCAGAGAATTTTGAAGTTCCATCTTGGTGAGACTAGGACACAGAAGAGCTTGCGAGAGAGTCTGATTCTAGTGAGCAAAAAATTGGATTTAAGTGCTAAAAAATCACTAAAAAGTGAAGATCCAGTAAATCCTTCCAGTAAGAACTCTCGCAGACATCTCAATCGACTTAGAATGGCAATTTACATCAGTGATGAAGCCTGCGAGAGTTAGTGTGAAGATCTGGTGAAGATCAAGCAAAGAAAATGATTTTGAACCCTCGAAGACAGTGAAATTTTTACTTCTTGTGAGAGTTAACTCTCGCAAAAAATTCTATAGTGAGATCTGACCCAGATCTAGCTATTGTGAACCTTGCGAGAGTTACTTCCCAGAGATCTGCAAGATATCAAGTTTTTTACCTACAAAAATAGCTAAAGAACCCTCGCACAACCAGCCTTTTCTGACCCTCGCAGACCAGATCAATGGAAGGATCTGCATCAAATCCAGCTACTGTCAAAATTGCAGGTCAATCAGTGCAAGGAGTAAAAAGTTATCAAGGAAAAACCACCGTAAAAGGCCTAAAATTCACTCCCGGTCGATCAGATCTTTGAAGATCCAGATTGCATCCTACTATATAGGCAAGATCCAATCACTTTGGAACCCACCATTGGATGAATCTAAGATCAAGATTATCAATAGCACGAAGGATAGCAAATCAGGCACCACACCTTCCCAGATTGGCAGTTGTGCAACAAGAGACAGAATCGGAACTAGCACCAATGGATCCAATGGGCCAACTCGTACCTGTCGCTCCCTTGCAAGCAATCTGGAGAGCACCACGGATGGAAATACCAAAATACAATGGATCATCAGATCCTATCAGATTTCTCCAAATCTATGAGCAAGCTTGTGAAATCTACAGCAAACGAACACCTGCGGAGAAGCTGATGCTATTCCCTATGTCCTTACTAGCAGTGGCTCAAGATTGGTTTTTCAACCTGTCAGAGGAAGAGAAATCCACCTGGGAAGCGGTTAAAGCGGCTCTCATTACGCGTTTTAAACCAAAAAGGTTCCTAGAAGACCCATTTCTCCTGTTGAGCAAGGTCAAGATGGAAAAACGAGAAAGGGTTCGGGACTATATTGAACGAGTCAAACATCTACGATCTGAGTGCAATGCAGCCCTGACTCCCGATCATATGGTGATCATGTGGTTCCTAGCTGGATTATCACGAAGCATCAGAAGAGAACTGAAATGACGGGAGGAGTACGCTACTCTGCAAGAAGCTATGGAAGATGCCATCAGGGAAGAGGATGAGGGATCTGACGACGAATATCCTTCCACCCACACTCCTACTCCCTCGATCACATCATCATCACCCAACCCGACGATGAATGACCAGATGTTGCCTTATTTTACGTGGACACAGTACCATAATGGGTTGCCAACATTGTTGAATATCTAATACGTGGCCAACCAGACAAATCACTACTAAAGGAGGAACAATGAAAATTGATCTTGAAGGCTAGACCTTATCAGCTGATTGTCGGCCAGTTGTATCGAAGAGGTCAAGATGGAATTCTTCGGCCGTGTATTCTTCCTCATGAGACCACCCAGATCGTTTCGCTTTCACATGAAGGCATGGGTGGGGGTCATTTTGCATCTGACATTACAGTTCGCAAGATCCTGCATAAAGATACGGAGGAATACTTGAAAAAGTGCGATGTGTGCCAAAGGGCAAGGAGACCAACGAGATTAAACTATGATCTACTGCACCCAGTCTTAGCCCAAGCACCATTCAAAAAATGGGGATTGGATTATATTGGTCCAATTCACCCTGCAGCAAGGAGTTCCCAGGTTCGATACATAATTGTAGCCACAGACTACCTCACCAAATGGGTAGAAGCCAAGGCAATAAGAGTAGCTGATGCTAAGACCACTACTAAGTTCCTTTATGAAAATATCATTGTGCGCTTCGGATGGCCAGTGGAGCTAGTTAGTGATCGCGGAATCCATTTCATCAACGAGACCATCAAGGTCCTGTTGGAGGAATTCTTCGTGATCCACAGAACCAATACACCTTATTATCCTCTTGGTTATGGGCAAGCATAATCATCCAATAAGATCATGTGTGGCATGCTCAGGAAAAAAGTTGAAGCTAGCAGATCAGATTGGGAACACAAGTTGCATGCTGCCCTGTGGGCATTCAGGACAACATATAAAGGAAGCACTGATCAAACACCCTTCCAATTGGTATATAGTCAGGATGTTGTGATGCTAGTATAGTTTTTAGTTCCTTCATTAAGGATTTCCACCGCGCAACGTCTTAATGAGTCCAAATCTCTATAGCTACACCATGAAGCTCTGCATAAACTCTGTGAAACACGCTTACTAGCTGTGCATGCACTGGCAGCTGAAAAGGAAAGCCGCAAAGCCTGGCATGATCGCAGATTATAAAAGAAGGATTTTTGTTCAGGAGATCTAGTCCTGATGTATAAAACCAAGGCAATCAAGGGAAAGTTAAAATTCACTAGCGAAGGTCTTTATAGAATCAAGAAAATTCTTAATCATGGAGCTGTGAACTTAGAAAAACTAGATGGGACGCCATTCGACACACCCATCAATGGTAGCCGGTTGCACAAGTATTGGCCACCACAATAAGACAAATCCAGATTGGGACTGGCACGTTACAAAACGCTAGTATGCTAAGCCATCACTGCTAGATCTAAGGAGATCAAGCCAAATCAAGCTAAATCCATCAAGATTCAGCCAGATCTGGCAAGATCGAAAAAATCCATCAGAATCCAAAGAGGATCCAGATCCAGATAGGATAAAAAAGGAAGCAGATCATCAGATTGACTGATGGATCTACTACCAAGAATTTATAAGACTTTCTAGAGGACCACCAACAGTCAGATCAAGCCTGGATGACGCTGATTACCAGTTTACAAAAGTTAAAAATAAGAAAATCTCGAGATGTCATCAAAAAACACTCTGAAAGAGCAACTTTTTCATGATTTTTTGAGATCCCTTGGGAGATAGCTCTTGAAAATTGGACAGTCACCAGATCTGACCTAGATGCATCCATGAAAATCTCTGAAAGAGTTCTTGATGGAGGAATCGTCATATTTTAGTGTATGCGAGAGTTCCCAGAAGCTGAATTTTCAGAACCCTCGTAGAGCATCAAAATCATCTTACCAACCCTTGCAAGGTGTCTAAATGGAATCAGAGTAGTGAAATTAGCTTGCCTACATGGTCTGATCTTGAAAATCCAATCACAGGAACAAGTTGTGCAAGAGATCACTTCCTGCGAGAGTTGAACCCTCGCAGACAGCCTAAACCCTCGCAGAACCTTTGCATAGTAGTCAAATCGCCTTTTGAACTCTCGCAAACTTCCCTGAGGTCTTAGAATTTTGTGAAGAAGGTGTCTGCCAAAGTTTGGGTGGATCTGAACAAGGGAAAGTGGATTTCACCTAATACGCACTCTAAATTCCGCTATATAAGGGCTGAATTCGAGTCATTTGTCACCTTTGCTAGCAAAGCTCTGCCAAAATTTACTCTAAAATTACCAAGTTCTCCGTTTGCAACCAAACTTCCTACCAGTTGTCATCTGATATTATTGAACACCGATCTGCACTCTGAACTACACTCCTTATCATCCAACACTCGTTATTCATAGTTTTTTGTCGTTTCCACACCCTTTTTCATTTTCCACCATTTTTTCTATTTTTTCGACCACTAATCATCACTGCTAACATGGCCTCCTCATCCTCTAAATACTCTGACGCCAAACAGGTGATTTAGTGTGACATCCCCGATGCTACACAGATTTGGCCTCTACCCTCTGACACTCCGATCCAACCATGGCTACAGACAGCCAGCCCACTTCTAGTGGCAATGGGTTTTTGCCCAGTGCTCTTCCATTCTGAGATTAACATGGGCCTCGCTCTTCATGCTTACGCCACCTGGGATGAGAACAAGGCTCGTTTTCACTTCTTGTACCAAGGTATTACGTACAAGGTCAGGATTAACGCCAACTCGATGGTCACCGTTGGCATTATGTCTGGTGATTGTCAACCCATCTCCCATCGCCACGCCAAAGCTCTGATCAAACCATTTGTCACCCAAACCACACCAGAAATTCCCATCCAGACTAACAATAGTTACCTGATAGAAGCTATCACAGAACCCGTCATTCAGGCGGCTGCGCATCTGTTGAATATTTTATGGTTATTTCAACATTTTGCAAGGACAGAATCCAGTCTACGCTGCTGAGTCAGATAGTGGAATTCTTTTTTGAATTCTCTTACCCCTCCATTGTGCCATACGACTGGCATAGCTTCCTTATTCGAGAACTAACCAACTCCATCAAACCTAACAACCGTGAGCAAATCGCAGCAGGCCCCCTGTTGTGTAACTTTGCCTGCGCACTTCTCAAGGCAAAAGTGCATGGTTTTCAATGCTCATCCCTTTTGTCTACCCTCGTGTCCCATACTAAACTTTATCCGCCATCTCAAGCATCCACCTCCTCCCAACCTGCAGTTATTAATACAACGGCCAGCAAACGAATGCGTGGCACTGTCTTTACATCCACATCTCCACCAGTTATCCAAAATCGTGTCTCCACTGTCGCACTAACCACTCCATCAACCACCGCCACTTCTTCTTCTGTGCAACCCCCCACTCCGATTTCTGTTGTCGCTACCTCTCTTCATGTTCCATCCACATCTGTTTCTGTCTCCATCCTCGTTTCTTCTATTGATACCACTCCTACTTCTGTTCCAGTGTCCACTACTCTATCCATCACCATCGCATCCTCCATCACTCCTGCCACCACCGTTGCTCCTCTCACATTCAATCCTTCTGATTCACAATTGTCTCCCAACACTCTGGCATGGATGCAAGTTATCAATTTTTCACCCCCACGCCAGACACTTTTTGCTCCATCCTCACCTTCTTCCATACTCCACACCACCCTCCAGTTTCCCTCTGTTCCTCCCATCCTCTCATTTGGACAAACCGTCCTCACCCCTGTTTCCAAAGTTATTTTTCAAACCCCACCCGCTTCGCCAACAAAGGTTGCCGAGGGCAATCAACCGTTGCGTGATGACGCATTTGTCCAAACAGTTTTTGTACCATCGCCAGATTGGACTGATCCTATTGCCCTAGATGGCATCAGGTCCAATGAGAACCTGATAGAAGATAATGATGACGAGATTCCACAAGTCATCGGGGCCGATACAACACAAGCCCCTGCCAGTGCCAGTGTACCGGCTACTCCCACGGACCTAACAACGACATACCAAAATCTGGAAAAATACATCCTGGATGCGGTAGCGGCCAAAGTTATTTTGGAAAGCAGGGTACTACATTTGGCAACAAATAATATACAACTGCAAGCAGACCTCACCAAGTTGCAGCAAGAGCTGATTTTGGCTCAACAACACAAACAAGCAGGGCACCAGGAGATTGCCAAGCTGCAGTAAAAGGAGGAGGGCCTCAACAAATATATCCAAAGCCTCTCCAACACGCTGATTGAGGCCTCCATGAAGGTGTGAGAGCTTCAAGCTGAAGCGTCCCAACGGGTTGCCCCCATCCAGGTGCAACTTACCCTTTTGGAAGTAGAGAATACGCACCTCGGGATGGAGGTCAGAGCCCTACAAGATGACAAGCTCACCTGGTTAGCTCAACCTGACTCAAGGCCGCTTTCTCAATTAGAGATGAATCTTCTACACCGTCAGGTGCAATTTTATAGCCAAACCTTAAACAGCTACCAGGCAGAGTTCAACAAGTGTCAGACAAGTGCAGCACATGAGCTCGCCCAGGCCAAGCAAGCCCTCAAGGCGTGCCAAAAATTCATGGACGCGAAGGCCCAACCCACCCCCATGGTAATTCCACCGCCACCTAATTTTGATGCTGCGCATGCTAGTACCAGCCAAGATCAAAGCTAGTAGGCAGCAGGGGGATCTCAACTAGATCAAGGGTCCGAAGGCCAAGACCAAGGGCAGATGGATGCGGCTGCTGAGATGCGAGACCAGGACCAAGGCGCAACCACCAGCCAAAGCCAAACAACATCATCCAGAGGTTCGCGTATGATATCTGTCAGCCGAGCCTTCCGAAGACCGAAGTTCATGGAGGAGAAAATCAATGAATTTTTATCAAAGTATCTCCACGAGTCATCAAGAGGCGGCTGGCAGATATCATTTCCCAGCTCAGACAATCAAGGGCAAAGAACTGCAAGCGTTACCCGCCCTCCAACCACAACCAGAGTGGCATCAGCAGTTATCCAAAAGAGACCCTACGGCCATCAGGGCCTACGTGACAAGTTCACAACAACTACGGGTGAACGCGCACTTCTTGCCATGTACATGAAGATCCAAATGGGCGGAATGTGGCACCCCTCTGGACAAGATCACACTTCATAGTTTCAATTGACCGATCATACCATCACAATATAGGTGGACGACGGATGTCGACGCCAGAAGGGCTCTCACCACGTTTGAAAACCAGTATATCAAATTGTCCTGATCCCACAGTCCACGCGGCAGCCACTTACGCCTGGGACTTAGAACACCTGATGGGAATCGAAACTAAATGAGATGATTTTCTTCCTGCAATATTCTTTGATCCTAATAAGGCGCTAGCTTCCAACAAAGTCGAAGATCAGCTGCCAGTTTCTCGTGTATATTACCGAGCTGCATTCCTTGGATAACCTTGGACGCGCCGATTTCAAGCCTGGATCGATCAAGAATGGCTAACAGGAGTCCACAAGTCCTTCCACATGCCCAAGGACTCGAAGAAACTGGACCGTCTCAACTTCATGGAAGACGTTATGGGTTACCTAATCCACCAGAGGTGGGAAAAGAGGACGCTATACTAAACTGGCAGAGTGCCGAGGGACCGGCACTACTTTAGGTCATGGGTCCTGTTGGGGGTATTCCCAACAAAGTGTAAATAAATAAAATCATCCAATAAAATGTGTTGCGAGGGCATGACATCCTGCGTGTATAAGCCCATGGCCCAATGAGCACGCAAATAAAGTTGTAAATAAAATAAACATGACTTGGGCCTTGGAATTAGAATAAAACTAGAGGCCCAATGTCATTTTTAAACTTACAGGTCACTTTTTATAGCTGGGACCAAATTGGGACTCACATGAATCTCGTGATTTCTAATGTACTTTTTGTGGACCCTTGGATCAAGTTGGGTCCAAGATGGATGGATAGGATCATTGTGAATATTAGCCAATAGGATTGAGGGGCAAGGGCCTTTCCCATTTTATAAAAAGACACCATTTGTACACTATTTTCATGCTTAATGAGGAGGAAACTCTACCATTTTTGGAAGAGAAACATCCTCATTTGCTATTCACTACTTGCTAATGCTCTTGATTGTGTTTTCCATTGCTTTCTATTTTCATGTTTATTGTTTGCCATAGTGAATGCTTTTCCATTAGCAAGCATAAGGAGCATTTGAGCTAACCTCCACCCTCACTCTCTATCTCTCTCTCTTTCTCTCTTCTCTTCTCAACCTCTTCTTTTCTATCCCTTCCCTTCACCCAAATCATCATGAATGTTAGTGTAGAGGAGTAGAGTTAAAGGAGAGTAGTGTTAGTGGTGAGTAGAGCTAAGGGAGAAAGTAGGAAACTAACTAAAAGTAGCATCTATGCATAGTTAGGTACCTATCCGGTGATCTAACCCTTGTTGACAGGCGAGAGGGCTATACTACGTCAGATCTTCGACCCTACAATGTCCAAAATGAAATAATCATTCTAGCTATCCATATTGATGACAAGCTTATCTTCTCAAGAAGAGATAAGTTAATTTCAGATGTCAAAAGAGACATTTCTGAAATATTTGAGATCGCTGACCTAGGAGAATCTAAAATCTATCTAGGCTTGCAGATTCAAGGACACTTTGAAGGTGGTAAGTTGTATCTTCACCAACAAAAGTACACTCAAAAGATCATTGAAACTTTAACATGCTCGAATGCAAAGGTGTGCATACTCCCATGATACCTAGAACAAAACTGAACAAGGCATATTTTTTTGCAGACTCTCGAGAAAGAGAATCGAATGGCCAAAACACCCTATTGTAGGCTGATTGGATCATTGTTATATCTAGCAGACAACACCAGACCTGATATAGCATTTGCAGTATACAGGCTGAACCAATATAATCGAAACCCAGGATCGTTGCATTGAAAGTTAGCAAAGAGAGTACTACAATATCTCCAAAAAACAAAAGACTATGGACAATGTTATTCGAAGGAAGCTAGATTTTGTTGAATTTCACACGTGTGGACTATCCACTACATGTACTTGTGATCTCCTAAGGTGTGTAGATGCACCAAGATCAAGACTAGATTGAGATTCAAGATCAATCTTAGATCCTATGGCAAAAACACACTACTACATGCATTCAATCACTTCCAACTCTCACTCACACGTGTGGGAAGTATTCAAAAAATAATCTAAGTAAAAACAAGCTGCTCTCCTCGGGTAGAGAGAGAAAATGCATCATGAGCTCTCGGGTAGAGAGAGAAAGCTAGAAATCCAATAACTCACAAAATCCATGAAATCACCAAATCAATTAGATTCAAAATGAGGGGTACAATGATACTAGTAGGTCCACGAGATACCACTAAGCCTAACTATGATTGGACCATATTTTGTCACCTCTTGATCCTATTGGATCATTGATCCATGCACCTCTTAATTCTATTGGACTATATTCAAGCACATCTCAATTTCCTATTGGACCTCACAAGGTTCCACCTCTAAATCCTATTGGACCTCTTGGAATTCATCAAACAAAAACTCTACACTTGTCTACACTCTAATTGGCATGTGTTTAGCCTCTTACTCTACTTTGGCTCAATAGTGGCATTACAAGTGGAAATGCATAATTTGCCATCTATGCCAAATTTATTCCTATCAACATCCTACACCTAGATGCTTGATGTAAAAAAACATAAGACCCCTATATCTAACATAGATAATCTTTTTCAATTCTTCACACTCATAAAAAATTATCTATGAATATTTGAGCATTGATCTTGATATAACTCCAAGATTAGATCTATGCTTGATGAAAGCACTTTTGCTCAAAGGCTTGGTGAGTAGATCGGCAATACAAGAGGACGAGTTGACATGCTCCAAATAGATTTCTCCTCCAATAAGCTTTTCTCTCAAAAAATGGTGTGCCACTTCTATGTGCTTGCTTCTTGCATGAAATATGGGATTATTGGCAAGAGCTTGGGCCGAGATGTTATCACACTTGATCATTGGTAGATCATCCTCCTTGATGCACTTTAGCTCCATTAATAACCTCTTGATCCAAAGCACTTCTTTGGTAGTTGTAGTGAGTGCTTTGTACTCGGCCTCACATGAAGAGAGAGATATAGTATCTTTCTTTTTGGAAAGCCAAGATATTAGATTGCCTCCAAGAAATATAGTGTATGCACTAATAGACTTTCGATCCATCTTGTCACTTGCAAAGTCCGAATCTGAGTAGCCAATAATGGATAGATCTTCACTTTTATAGAGTAGACCATAATTACAAGATGAAGATACATATCTTAGAATCCTCTTGGCCATCTTCCAATGATGGATCTTAGGAACTTGCATAAATTGACTCAATTTGTGCACACAAAAACTAAGATCGGGCCTAGTAGTGGTAAGCCAAATCAAGGAGCCTACAAGACTCCTAAAAAGTGTGATGTCCTCAAAGGATCTTTCATCACCTTTATTAGGATCTTTTACAATTTTCTCCATTGGAGTATCTATGCTCTTAGAATTTTCCATATGGAATTTTTTCAACATAGAGTAAGCATATCTAGATTGGCATATAAAGACATGATTTTCATAGAAATCAATTTCTAGGCCTAGGATGTAATGCATCTCTCCTAGATCTTGCATTTTAAACTCACATCCAAGTGCTAGCTTGGTTTCATCAACTAGCTTGATACAACTTCCACAAAGAATAATGTCATCAACATAAATTAGAAGAATGACAATATTGCTATCAACAAACTTTAGATACATGGAAGGATCATAGTCACTAAGAGTAAATCCTAGTGAGATAAGAAAAGAGTTAAGTCTTGAATACCATGATCTTGGTGCCTGCTTGAGTCCATAAAGACTTTTGAAGAGCAAGCACACTTTGGACTCATCCTTGATGAATCCTTGAGGTTGTTCCATATAGATCTCCTCCTCAAGATAA
Source organism: Diphasiastrum complanatum (assembly GCA_029204225.1). Lineage (NCBI taxonomy): Eukaryota > Viridiplantae > Streptophyta > Lycopodiopsida > Lycopodiales > Lycopodiaceae > Diphasiastrum > Diphasiastrum complanatum. Next base: position 16,433 of record MU834815.1, read on the forward strand.
CCATTTAGAAAAGCATTGGATACATCTAATTGGAACACCTTCCACTTGAAAAAACAAGCAAGAGAAATAAGAATTCTTATTGTCACCATCTTTGCAACGGGTGCAAAGGTCTCCTCATAATCAAGACCATGGATTTGAGCAAATCCTTTGGCACATAATCTTGCTTTATGCTTGTTGATGGTGCCATCATGATTGAACTTGATCCGAAATACCCGCTTGCAACCAATCACATGCTTGTTGGATGGAGGATCCACAAGCTCCCAAGTATTGTTGGTGATCAATGCATCATACTCTTGCTTCATGGCATCATACCACTCCTTGGTATTGAGTGCCTCTTGTACATTCTTTGGCTCTTCATGAGAGACATAAAAAACATAATTAGTGGAATCAAGATCCACTTGTTTGCCTTTGTCAACATATGAGAGCCTCTTAGGCTCAGATCTATCTCTCATGGATCTTCTTGGTGAAAAAATCCGAGGAGAGTCTTCTTCAAATCTCGACCCCATCACATCATGATTGTCTTCAAAATCAATAATTGATGATGCATCCATAGATTTCTTGATCTCAGCCTCTTCAAATGATGAGTGTTGATCTTCATGAAAGACAACATCTCTACTTTTAATAACTTGAGAAGTAGAGAGTATAAAGACTCTATAGGCCTTCTTGGTGGATGAGTATCCAACCATGATCCCTTTGCATGCACTAGGATCTTCCTTCTTCCTTGTTTCCAAGGGAATATGGACAAAGCATAAGCATCCAAAAATTCTAAGGTGATCAACCTTAGGCTTCTTCAAAAATAAGATTTCATATGGTGACTTTCCTCCAAGAGCTATATGTGGGAGCCTATTGCAAAGATAATTTGCACAGTTAATGGCTTCTCCCCAAAAATCTTTGGGCAAAGATGCCTCAATTCTCATAGATTTTGCACATTCACATAGAGATCTATTCTTTCTCTCGGCCACTCCATTTTGAGATGGAGAGTAGGCACAAGAAAACTCTCTTTTAATGCCTTCAAGCTCACAAAAATCTTGAAATTTACTGGAGATATATTCACCACCTCCATCACTTCTAAGAGCTTTAATCTTGAATGAGAATTGCTTCTCTACATAAGCTTTGAAAATAAGGAAATGATCAAACACCATAGATTTTGAAGCAAGAAGATATATCCAAGTGAATCTTGTGTAATCATCAATGAAAGTAACAAAACAAGTGGCTCCTCCCTTGCTTGTAGTTGATGAGAAATGCACATCCGAGTGGATTAACTCCAAAGGATGCTTGCTTTCGATAGAAGATCTTGTAAATGGCTTTTTGTGAGATTTAGCAATAGCACAAGCCTCACAAGGCTTGATCTTCTTGGAGAGTGACTTTGGCAAGCCAATAGCTTTGGCTTCTTTGATCATAGAGAGCATGGATTTGTAGTTGGAATGTCCCAACCTTCTATGTCATAGTTCCTCCATAGAGAGCTTGTTCACAAGAGCAACATTACAAGCATTCACATACTCATTTGGATCTAGTTTATAGATGCCACCAAATCTAGATTCTAATGCAAGTATCTCATCATTCTTCTTGATAGTGCAAGTATCAACATTGAATTTTACATCAAGGCCATTATCAAGCAATTGGCCAACACTAATAAGATTCTTGGTAAGCTTAGGTACATAAAGAGCTCTAGAGAGAGAAAGAACTTTAGAGGATGCAAGCTTCAAGGGAATGTTCCCTATGCCTTCAATAGGACATTCAAAATCATTTGCAGTGTATATTGATTTCTTGACTCCATCATAAGGTGCAATAGAAGAGAAAGAGTCCTTGGAGCTACACATATGTGAAGAGGCTCCACTATCAATATACCATAGGCCATCCTTCTTGAAAGGAGTAGATGAGAAACTAGAGACCATAAGAGATCCCTCTCCATCACTTTGCAATAGTGTCTTCCTTATCATTGGTAATATTGGCTTGCTTGAGTTGATTCTTCTTTTTGAAGCAATTGGTGGCATAATGACCTTTCTTGCCACAGTAAAAGCACTTGATCTTCTTCTTCTTCTTGAGCTTGGATGATGAAGCATTAGAGGAATCATCTTCCTCCTCATCTTTGTCTTTGGATTTGACTTTGTCCTTGCTTGAGGATTGTTGATGTTGGTTCTTGCTCCTCCCTTTGTGCTTATCCTTGGCAAAGAGAGCTTTGCTATCATTATGAGTGAGAGAAAGCTTGTCCATCCTCAAGAGCTTGTACTCTTGTCTGGATTCTTCTGAAATTAGCACACTTTGGAGAGCCTCCAAACTTGGTAGCTCCTCCTTAATGGCATAGGATTGGACAAGGTTATCAAATTCACTTCTCAAGCCATTGAGAATGTCTTGAACTAGCTCATTTTGATTGATGGAATCACCAATGCAAGCAAGCTCTCTATGAATATCTTTTACTCTCAAAACATAACTAGATGCACTCTCATCACTCTTTTGGCTACTTTGAAAGATTTGATTCCTAAGAGTGAGAAGCCTAGAGGTATTCTTAGCCTCATAGATAGTCTTGAGACAATCCCAAGCTTCTTTGGCTGTTGTACAAGTACCTATCTCCCTCAATATCTCATTAGAGACATTCATCTTAATGTAGTGGAGAGCCATCCTAGCTCTCTTTTTGTATTTTTGAACCTCTTGAAGAACTTGTGGTTCTTCTTTAAGGCCAAGAACTATGTCCATCACATCTTGAAGGATCAAGATGGACTCCATCCTCATTTTCCAAATTGAATAATTTGAAGTGGTCAATCTCTCACTTGGTTCCAACAAGGATGAACCCATTGAAGACATTTGAAGTGAAGAAAACTCAAATGATGAACAATAAATGTTGTTACACACTTTCAATAGGATCCAATAATTGAGTACTATCTCCTCCTATGAAAGATCTTGCAACTATTTGTGAATTAATTCTCACTAGCTACTCAAATCTCTCTAAAACAAGATCTATTTCACATCAAATGATGGAGTATAGGCAAAGTTAGGATTTAACACTCTTAGCACGTGTGAAATACACTAAGAAACCAAATTTGACTCAAATACAATGATATTGCATGAAACAAAATGGCTAAGATCTCAAAACAGTGCCTAGATCACATATAGATGAGATTGGCAAGCATACAACTCTGTGATTTCGGATCAACCAGGCAATCTCTTGACCAAACCAAATGTGTCCACCCAGGTCTAGGTGCCCTACCTAACCCTCTTCAAAAGCTTATAACTTTTGATTGGCTCAACCAAATGGAATGAAACTGATTGCAACAGAAACTAGACAAAAATAGCTTCGAAACAAGCTATCAAGCAAGATAAATGAATCAAACATGAGAGAGAACTTCCAAACTGAAATTGGATGTTCCTCACACGTGTCTGAGCACCTGATTCCGTACAGTACCAGGTCAGACCCAATCAATGTCCTTTTGATCTCTTTTGATCCAAGATTGAACAAGATAGCTAGGAAAATGGGCCTTGACAACTTCTAGCTCAAGATTGATGAAAATTTTTCACTTAGATGGATCAAAGTGCATGGTAACCTTAGGTAGGCTCTGATACCATGTTGAATTTCACACGTGTGGACTGTCCACTACATGTACTTGTGATCTCCTAAGGTGTGTAGATGCACCAAGATCAAGACTAGATTGAGATTCAAGATCAATCTTAGATCCTATGGCAAAAACACACTACTACATGCATTCAATCACTTCCAACTCTCACTCACACGTGTGGGAAGTATTCAAAAAATAATCTAAGTAAAAACAAGCTGCTCTCCTCGGGTAGAGAGAGAAAATGCATCATGAGCTCTCGGGTAGAGAGAGAAAGCTAGAAATCCAATAACTCACAAAATCCATGAAATCACCAAATCAATTAGATTCAAAATGAGGAGTACAATGATACTAGTAGGTCCAAGAGCTACCACTAAGCCTAATTATGATTGGACCATATTTTGTCACCTCTTGATCCTATTGGATCATTGATCCATGCACCTCTTAATTCTATTGGACTATATTCAAGCACACCAAAAACTTTACACTTGTCTACACTCTAATTGGCACGTGTTTAGCCTCTTACTCTACTTTGGCTCAATAGTGGCATTACAAGTGGAAATGCATAATTTGCCATCTATGCCAAATTTATTCCTATCAACATCCTACACCTAGATGCTTGATGTAAAAAAACATAAGACCCCTATATCTAACATAGATAATCTTTTTCAATTCTTCACAGATTTCACATCAAATCTTACAATGACGCAAGCTAGGCATCCATGATGGATGATAGGAAAAGTATTTCAGGAGGTCGTACTCTAGTATTTAGATAGGTTCAATTGTAATGACATGCAGATGTTTTGATAGCATGCAAAGTCTTACTGTATGCATGCAAGCCACATGCAATCAGTGCATGCAACATGCAGAGTAGTTTCTGTGATCTACACATGTCTAGGCAATTGTATGAGTTGACATGTAGTACATGCACCATACATGCATGCAGTTACACATGTGGATCTCTGGTAGGTGAATTAGTTCAGTTAAGTGGACTTTCCATGCACTCCACTATAGGAATTCGAGTCTCTCTCATGTAGGGAAAGCTGGGCATGTTTTGCCATATTGTGAATATTGAGATTTTGGTGTTTTGAACTCATTCTCTCTCTACCTGAGTTTTCTATGCTTGATTTTCTCTCTCTACCCGAGAGCAGCCTCTTTCTCCCATACTGAACACTTAGAATTATTTCTGACATTCATTTCTCATAGTGAAGAGTTAGATTTTTTCATCAGACGTATGCCATTGTGCTCTTGCCTTGGATTTTTCAAGCTGTTCTTTGATCAATCTTGTGCAATCACAACACCTCAATAAGATCCTGTAGGGTGTGTGGTGAAGTTCACACATGCTAAAAACTTCATAGACTTCATTTTGGAGAAAAGATTTCCATTCAAAGCAAAGGGAAGGAGTTCATTCAGCGCTAGTCTAAAACTTAATATGAGGAGCAAGACAATATCAAAGCAAGCCAAAGAGATGGAAGAAATCCATCGCTGACCCCACCGAAATTCCATTTCTGAACTGAAAGTCGTCAATACTCCATCACCTTTTGAGTAGAAAACCATCATTATTGCAAGCTAAAGAGGAAGAGAAGGACCATCGATGCTGGACATGAGGCCTCATCATGAATTTTAGTAACTATTTTGAAAGCGATCTTGCTGCAATATTGTCTGAAAGAGTGGCTTGTTAGAGCGCTTATTGGTAGATGTGAACGCTAGTCTTTGCATCTTGAGGGCTGTTCACAATAGCCCTGAGACATTTTTGAGCAAATGCCTTCCACACATGCTGTCTCAGCACAAGTCTTAGTGCATTGACCGAGTAGAATTGGTATGAGCATTGATCCACCTACAAACTAATAGCAAATCTACTTGATTCTGAACACTAACTTCTAGTTGCTGTTTGTAAGCTAATAGCCAACAGAATTCTGAGAACAGGTTCTACATTCCATGCATGCTACCAGATGCTTGTCATGATTCCCATAAGCATTAGTTCCTGAAAGACTTGAGTTAAAATCCAGTCAACCAATTTTCAAAGCACTTGAGTATAGGCTTCAAGAGCCGCCTGAGGCTATCATTTCTGTGAAATGGATATTCAAATGAAGCAAAATATACTCGCATCCACTCGCAATTATCGATTAACTAGCCACATTTTGGAGAACCTATAGCCTTGATTAAAAGTCCAATTACTAAGAAGAGCCTCACGCCCTATTAAGGAAAATGTCCTATATGTAACCATGAAGATCTAAAGACCAAGTTGCCAATAGTAGAGCCAATACAGAAGCATATTTTGAAGTGTTCATGACTAGCTAACTCTGACAACGAGCCCCGGTTATCTCGCTCATCACTAAGGTGTTTTTCAAACTCATTTCAATATCGCTAAGTGTTATGGTGAGGATCTTTATTACTCGTGATGACATAACAAACTACATGCATAGGAGCTCTTAAATCTTGCTACGTATGGTGAAGGTTACTTTAATGTAGGAAAAATATTAATTATTCTTCCACAAAAAACACGATGAAAGTTTGAATAGATAAAACTAATATCAGTGTCTTCAATCGAGACTGTTTCTAATTTATGTACTAATAGAACAATATTAGTTTTGATTGAATATGCGTGTGGAAATTATATGCGAAAGTAAGAGACAACTTAAGACAATTTAGACAATAAGAAACTATTGATCACATGATACTTGATAGCTATGTGCTTCATTTTCGAGTGAAATACAAGATCTTTCGTAAGATAGATTGCTGAAGTGTTATCTATTAACAAGACATAAGGTTCAGAACTAGATCTATCAAATCCTTCCAATATCTGTTTAATCCAGATCAGCTCGTTTGCCATCTTGGTTGCTGCTACATATTTTGCCTCACAGGAAGATTGAGCTACTGTTGTTTGCTTCTTGCTAATCCAGAGTATGGCTATGCCAGATGCTAGAGTACAACTTTCTGAAATACTTTTGCTATCATCCTTCATGGATCTACGAACCGCACTTCTCAACAGATGCTTCATGCTCCATTCCTAGCTGAGCCACGATTCTATCTCAACCGACGGCCTCCAGACCTATCTCAACCGATGGCCTTCCATTACATCTCACCCAAAGTCCATCAGCTAGATCTCGACTGACGCTTGTCTCTCAGATCTCAACCGACGGCCTTCAGTCCAATCTCGACCAATGCCCATCAGTCAGATCTCAACCAATGGCCTCAAACAACTTTCAACAGACGGCCTGCTTCCATCGACCCAGATCCACCCTAGCCCCTAGACAGTTCCACCATTGATTAGACCGGATACACATAGCCTATTCCAAAACCACAGCCTGCATTAGCGATCTATCCGACAATTTATCTCTCTATTGCACTATCATTTGTTTCACAACAACAACACGCGTCCTATCCACCACGAAACAACCAGATCCATATACAAGAGTTGCCCAGACAACCTACACATGAATCTCAACCACAACTGGCACTCTTAGGACCACCAGCACGAGGACAACAAGATCTAGGAGCACAAAAACATAGACATCCACGAGAGTCTGCCCACACACACCTGGTAGAAAACTCCTACGATCAATCATATCATCATGATACGTCAATTCCATCATCTAGCCATCACCAGAATCAAACCGACAACTCATGCTTGTGCAAACAAGCTGAGTATTCCACACCACAAGACAACCCAACTCAGCTAGCCATCCAAGATGGTTACGCTATTGCCATCGGACCCATGAGCAACCGCTGCTTTATCTGTGGCGAAACAGAACATTTCATGGCTGACTGTACAATTAAAAACCAATACCATGTCGAATGTCCCGACTGTGTTCGCAAACATAGCTTCAAAGATTGTCCTAAACAACCTAACAGGATCCTTCCAGCACGTCATATCACATCCGAACCTATTAGAGTTCAGCAGGGCTTTGGGTGTCTAGATTTGATTCTAGATTGTAATCTAAAGTTTTTGTAGTTGAAGATGATTGTCATTTTGGTATGCGTTCAGTCTTTAATTACCAGTGATTTATAGACCGTGAATCTTGCACTTCAGTCTAAGAATCCTGGTGGGAAGTATTCCTAAATCCAATATTTTCTTAAATGAAAGATTTTGGAATGACTCTTACTTCTCCTGAGTTATTTTAGACATATACTCCAATATCTTATAAATGGTCAAGTATGGTTTTGGATTCCAAAAAATTATGATTGACAAATCATATGAATCTAAATATTTATGGTTGACGAATCATAAATAGATACTTAATTATTGTTTGAGGAATAGAAGAAATTGTAATGATTCTTAAGTGTGATGATTTATTCTTGATCTATTATTTGAGTAAGAATTCAAATTAGTGTTTTGAATCTCTCTACTCCAATATTTTATTTGAGAACCTATGGATCTCACAGATATCCTCACAAGATAAGAATTTGTGGAGAATTTAATTTATCTAGTGGATGGTATTCTGCTACAGTTTATGGTCTGCAGATGCTTGAGTATAGTTCTTCATTTGAGTTGGACCTCCAGTTATCTTAGGAGACAGACAAGTCTATTAAGATGAATGAATGCTATTTTCTTGTATTTGGTGCTAGAAACAGGAGCATTTAGCTCAAAAAAGTATTTGGGATACTCAGAGTTGAGTTTTATTCATTCTATATCTTAATGATTTATCATATTTTGGAATTGGATTCTAAGGATATTGCAATTCTAAGATTCCAATTTCACATCAATAGCAATTCTATGAATAGTTGGTCCATGCTTAAGACTCTATTCTAGGTGAATCTATATATAGGGAACTTAGGGCTATGCATGGCTATGTGCCCATGATGCTTTTGGCTCTATATATTGAGGCCAAACTCGTCCTACTCCTCATTGTGATCATGGATTCATTGCCAGGGTTTCACTCTACATTCATGCCTCTTGTTCCTTGGCTTGGGGGTGAAGCTTCTAGAGTTGATTGGTTGCTTCTACTTGGTTGGGTGGTTTCTCCACAGTGTGTTATCCTATTGTGTTTTGTCTTGTAAGCAAGATCTTAGGGAGCTTCCCTTATAATTAGATCTTCTCAATCTACTTTCATTTGTCAAGAGAAGTATGCTAATTTTATTCTAGAAAGATTTTATATGGTAGATGCAAAAGCTAGTGATACACCTATGGAGTCTCATGTAAAGCTAACTATAAGAGGTAATGAAAGATCCTTCGAGGACATTACTCTCTACAGGAAGCTAGTTGGTTCACTCATCTATCTAACCATTAATAGACCAGATCTAAGCTATCGTTTTGGAAGATTGAGTCAATTCATGCAAGATCCTAGCGAGGGGCATTGGAAGCTAGGAAAGCGAGTTTTGAGGTACATCATTGGAACTCGAGATTTTGGCATATTGTATGAGGGATCATCACCTATGCTGGAGATGTAATGGATAGAAAATCCATTAGTGCTCATTAATTTTCATAGGTGATGGAGCTATATCATGGATATCGAAGAAACAAGCCACTATCTCATTGTCATCTAGTGAGGCCGAGTACAAAGCTCTTACACATTGCACAAAGGAGATGGTATGGATCAAGAGGATGATCAAGGATCTTCACTTGCTAGATTTTTCAGAGAGCCCAATCATCTTTTGTGACAATCAATCAGCCCAAGACTAGCAACCAACCCTATCTTTCATGCTAGGAGCAAGCATATTGAGGTGCAATATCATTTTGTGAGGGAGCAAGTCATTGCAAAGGAGGTGGAGCTTTAACATGTGTCTTCAAGGGAATGTGTAGCTGATATCTTCACCAAAGCATTGGGAAAGGACTTGTTCATGAAGCATAGGACATCAATTGGAGTGTTATCAAAGTCCATGCTAAAACTAGTTGAAGAGGGAGTGTGAAAGATTCAACTAGTTTGATCGTATTTGTTATATTTCCATATTTGGCATATTGAGGCCAAATTTGTTTCTAGACTTAGATATTGACTTTTTAAAGTTCATTAGTCTAAATGTCATTTGAAAAAACACTTTTTGAAAGTGTGGGAAAGTTAAAAGGCGAGTTTGAGTAGATTCAAATTTGAATGTTGAAGACTTTGAATCTAGACCCAAAAATAGAGGGTTAGCATTTTGGAGGGAAATTCAAGTGGCCAAATAGGGTTTGGACCTGTTATAAAAGGATGTAGTTCATGGAGAGAGTAATATTCTCTCTTCTCTATCTCATTTCATGCTTGGGATCTACTATCCATTGGTGCACTATACTTGTGATTGCATGCAATTTTATGTGTAGAATGATCTATAATTGTTATTTTTGGATCCACACAGTTGAAATATAGTAGCTTGCTAGTTTTTTCCGGACAGCAATAGTACTTTATCATTTCATTCAAGTTTGATCAAGTTCTATTAGTGTTTGCATCTCATTGTGTGTGTAGATGCTGATTTTTCTACATTGGTGAGATTGGTAGTGTATTTCTCTTTCTAACCAAAGATCTTTCAAGTGGATTGGATCTTAATGATCTGAAATCTTTCACATGATGTCTCCCATCAGCTCTCCATTCTAGAGCTGGCTCCCAAAGCTTCACACTTTTCCCATTTGCATTTCCATCATGAATCACCCCCCTAAGTCTTGTCAAATGACTCCAATCCAATATGAGATAGCTCTCCCCTGATGATCATCCCATGTCATCCTGTAGTGTTATCCCTATCAAGTATCCCAATGTCATCCTCGATCTCGAAGATATGAGCATCTACCTTATAGTGCCCACCTGTATTCCCCCAAACTAGCTCCAAGTTGCTCCTGTGAATGGTTCCAAACCACTCCTTGAGAATACACTAAGATGTGAACTCCAAAGCCACCATCAATTCCCTCACATGACTGGCATGCCAATACCCCTCCAAGTGAGCTTCTGAGATCTTCCATGGCCCAAACCAAATGATCTGCACCCTGTCATTACTGAAATCTACATCCTTGATGTAATACTGATATGGAAAATTAACTTGAATTACCCAGAATAGGTAGTTGAAGTGTATCTCTTGATGGCAAACCTGATACACTACTTCACAGCTACTATGACTTGATCAAAATCACTTACCGACTGCAAAATCGCAAAATCATCACACTTACTACTCTCCAAGAGCATCCAAATTGTGATTATTGACCCGTTCTTCATCCTCCATGTGTCTCACACATAGGTCGTCCAATGCAAACTCGCTATCTTGCCCAATGGCTTCCAACTAGCACCACCTCGCACTTCCATCACTCGTGATTGTCAAAATGTGTGTACCTCCAAGCTAGCCCATATTTCTCTCCGAATGAGAAACATCAACGTGGACTGGAAGGCCCCTAGATGTAGACATAGATGTCACAAAATCTCTTTTTTCCATGATATAACCATCATCTACAAATAACTTTGTTCCATGATTTCCATGAGACTATTATGAGCTACAATTGAGACTAATATTATAGTAATGTCCATTCATAAAGTTCAAAAAATACACTTCAACATATTATAGACATTAGGTTTTTGTCTCAAGTCTGCTGAATTCACATGTGTGGGATGCCCTACACATGTATTTTTGATCTCCTAAGCCCAATAATACCATAAAGATCAGACTAGCATTGGTTGTCAATAGGAAAGCTGATCATACAAGCAATATTATTGTGTTACGAGCAAGAATTGTCAATAAAACATAACACTAAGCATCATAAATGCTTCTACTCGACTAGAGAGAGAAAATAGAAAGTACAAAACTCGTGGAGAGAGAGAGGGCACAAAGAGCTTGTCTCCAAATTTGCATTACACACAAAATTTATCATTTTCTCAATGAGAGTACATCACATATATATAGATCCATGTACTCTTCTCCTACTTTGAGTTGAATTGGAGTTGTGAATCCACCTCTCAAGCTATCTAGACTTATCCAAGCCACCTCACTATGTCTAATTGTGCCACCTAGTCTTTTCATGCATTAAATGTGGCATGTAAAGTACAAATGACAATTCCTATGGTATCTCGAGTTTCTACTTCTACCTACCTTGAATATCTTATTCGAAGATGGGTCTTTACTAAGCCAAAAGAACTCAATTCATCTTTGGCATTTTTAGGACCCCTACTCACAACATTAGATAGATTTTTCAATATTTTGACACTCCTCCTAAAAATGTATCTAATGTGGATCAAGCATTGATCTTGAGATAAGACCAAGATAAGACCTATGCTTTGAGAAGACACTTTTGCAAATTGGCTTTGTGAGAAGATCAACAATACATGAAGATGTGTCGACATCATCTTCTTTGATGCACTTTAGCTCCATGATTAACCTCTTGATCCAAAGCACCTCTTTAGTTGTTGTAGTGAGTGCTTTGTACTTGGCTTCACAAGATGATAGAGATATGATATCTTGCTTCTTTGAAAGCCAAGACACAAGATTTTCTCCAAGAAAGATAGTATATGCATTAATGGACTTTCGATCCATTTTATCACTTGCAAAATCAGAATTCAGCTTTCCATTTTGTGTCTGAAACTGATATCCAAGCTTTGAATTTATAAGTTTGATTCCAATCTGCTATCTTTTTTTCATGAGTGAGAATATAGAGTATTTTAAGTCACTTTTTTCTCCTTTTTCTTTTTGTTTTTCCTTCTATTACAGAAGGTCCTGGTGTGAGACTATTTTTTGAGATTTATCTCGGATTTAAGTCTCTGCTCAGTACCTCCTTGTTCATATCTTAGAATAAGGACATGATTTTTTATCAGGACTTGGTGAACCTTGACATGCATAGTTATAAAACTAAGCTTGACAGAATGTTCACCAAGTTGCATGATGATTTCAAGTCTGTAGATGATTGTCAACTACACAATTAAAAGTGTAGATTTGTAGATTTTCAGTCTATCTTTATTTTTTTTTTGTTAAATATTTTTGATGATTCAGAAGCTGCTCCTACTTCTGAAGCTTCTTCTTCCAACGGTAGAAAATTTGACAAGTCCAAGCCTGTAGACATAGAATCTTTTTTCATTGATACAACCGTTAGTCTAGATGATTGTACAGATTTTGATCTTGCTCGAAATAGGGCTTCTTTTGTAGGTCCTAGAACTACCACTTGTTAGAAATCAATTTGATCTGATTCATTGATATAAGCTTCAAATGTGACACTATAATTAGTGTACAATTAATAGTTTTACTATATTTGGTTGTTATCGGGACATCACCCACTATCGACATATCAGTTGGGCACTGATCCCGTAGATGGCTACTTGGGTTAGTCAAGTAGCCACACATAGGAAAAATTAGACTGTACAGAGTTATATACAGTACTTGCTATACTCGAAAGCATGTCTTGAGTTTTTCAATTGAATTTGGCCATATTTGGCCCAGTGGTAGGCCTATTTTAGGACACTTGTCTCTTTCATGCAGTTGGTGTGTTTCCTATATGTACAGTTTTCTCTTTGTAATACAAAACTTTTGTTGTGCCATCTTTGAGAGCCTGTTAGGAGCATCTATGGTGATTGATTGATGTGATCTACATACTGCATCCTAATAGGATATTAACATGGTATCAGAGCATCAGAGTGATGCAGTTATGCACAATCCGGTGGAGCTATGGAATAGCGTCTTTTACTAGGAAAAATAGCACTCAAAGCATCTCAGGAGAGAGGACCCCATATGGGGTATCGGTAGTCCGGATGGCAAGAGACAGTAAAGTTCCTTCGATCGGAGCTTCGGGGAAGATCAGAACGATCGTCGGAGGTGGATTCCGAGGATAATTCACAAAAAATCTTGCAATTTTGGTGGTTTCGGGGAAACTATCGATGGTGGCTTCATAATTCACTATGTGGATAGCGATTTGGAGCAACAGGGCTTGCATGAGTATGCAAAGAGCAGTGATGGGAAGCGAGGACAATTTACAGGATCAGATTGGGTGAAAATTTGAGAAAATTGCGGAATTTTTAGATTCTATGAGCTATTGAAGTAATTCTCAAAAAAGTGGACTAGTTGCAGTCAATTGGGCACTAATCAAAGAGCCATAAATTGCCTCAGATGCCTTGGGGTAGGGCGACCTCATCCAAATAAGAGACTGCAAGAATTAACTCAGTAAAAGACTAAGAAATGCCCAAGAATGTTTCTCTTTTCTTGAGGCTAGGGTTTGTAATTAAAAAAAGTTGGATCTTTCTCTACACATAAGCTTATTTTAATTTGTAAGTGGTTGAGGATGGGCACCCTGGTAGTGCGACCCAGTAGTCAGGAGGCCGCGATTGGCCGTGGACGGAGAAAACAGCTGGATCGAATTTTTAGGTAGCAGCCACCATAGCTTGAGTAAAGAAAAAGCATGGAATGGAAGGAAGGAGAATGGAGGAGATGTGGGCCTCGCGTGCCCTCAGTGGAGCTAGTGCATAGTGTTCCGAAGGGCGTGTGGTTTAGCACGCGGAGAATCTGCAAATCGTTGGATCAGGCTGACAGAAGTGCAGTTTGGTGGCGTGACTACTCATCATTGGCGACAATTTTGAGAGGGCAAGCAATCACAAGTGAGACGTAGGCATGGTATGCCGATTATAGGTGAAAAATTCTTGTGATCAGATTCAACTCTTGGAGTTCAAACCAACCAATGTTAGGTGGCATTTTGGGGGAACGCTCTCACTGGCATGATCTCGGCAGTGGCATTGTCGAGTTAGGTGATGGCTGCATTGACACACACATCTGTAGCTTGTAGTTTCTTTGGAATCCTATCTGGGCCCACCTTAGTGATGAGTTTGATGAGAAGTCTTGTTGGACCCATAGTGGAAGGATCTCCACAAGCGTGTGTTTGTCTGTTGGGATGGAAATCACTGCTTGCAAGCATGGATGGAGGCCATTCAAGAGAACTTTTCTTGGGATGTCAGCATGCACGTAAAAGTTCGTGCAAGTTTCATTTCACCCACACCTTATGCGGAGACGTTGATGCTATCTTGCATGAATAGAATATGAACTCGAACGGAAAGTGTTCATGCATAGTGGAATGAGCTATCTCACTCTTTTCCTAAGCATGACTACGCCTATCAAACATGAACAGAACATTAGTGATAGAAATCACGTTTGATCTGATTACGTAGCCAAACATTAAGCAACAAAATATCAAAAAGATAATTTGTCGTGAACAGCTAGACAAATTATCAGTCGCGAATTATTCGCAAAGAGCTAGACTAATAATAATTCGCTAAGAACAGATTACCAGATTGAGCAATAAGAGAATCAGACAGAATGTAGAAAAGCATAGCAATATTGACACAAATCTGAACGCAGAACAAACGGAACTGTTATCGGATTAAACATAGCAAAATATACAGGTCAATAATGCTGGTGAGCACAAGACAATAGCGGACGAAACTACGTGCTTCACAAAGCTAATCCAATCTGTGAAAGAAATAAACCTATTATTGACAATACAAAGAATCGATGCGTGAAAGCATCTACTGCATCTATCTCTGATAAGCTTCTGATGCTACTATGCTTGTTGCTTATTTTTCTTACATAATTTCTCACATGTCTGGATACGTAGATGGTATCCAACATATATACATAATTTTACAGGTGTGCAGATGAAGAAAGTACAAAGTTGATGTGGAGGCAGATTAAAATAGGATTTAGGAGAGTAGAGGAGATAAATCCAACACCCCCTTAATCTGGATCTGTGAATGCCTTGATCTTCAGAATAAGCAATGCACAAAACTTGTTATGTGCATTAACACTTAATGCCTTCGTGAATATATCTACAACCATGTCCTGCGTTCTACCATACGTTAAACTCACCTCCTTGTTGAGAACCTTGCCCATGATGTAGTGATATCTTATTTCAATGTGCTTACTCCTAGCGTGAAATCTAGGGTTGGCCGTTAAGGCAATATCATAGAATAAAATTTTGGGGTTGTATTGATACAAATTAATGTTTGATAATAAATTTCACAACCAAAGTGCTTCCTTAATAGATTGAGAAGCAGCAATGTATTCTGCTTCTATAGAAGAAAGAGCAAAAGAGATTTGCTTACGACTGTTCCATGAGATAGGAATGTCGTTGAAGAAGAATGTAAATCCAGATGAGGATTTACGATTGTCTACATCTCCTCCCTAGCTTGCATCAGAATATCCACTGAGCTGATGAAGATTGTTGTTGCTGACTTCTCCATAGCAGATGCATTGGTCTATGGTAGCTCGAATATACCTCATGACTCTTATGAGAGCCTTCCAATGGGTAATGCCAAGATTAGCCATATATTGGCTGAGTGAGCTTACTGCAAACAAGGTGTATGGTCTTGTACAAACCATTGCATACATGAGAGATCCAAGTATTGATCAATAAGGATACTCTCTCATCTGCTCCTCTTCCTACTTGGTTTAGGGACATTGGTCATTTGACAAATGCAGGCTTGGATCCATCGGTGAGTGAGCTAATTTACAATTCATTAGATTGTATTTGTTAAAAATATTGTGAAGATACCTTTGTTGAGTGATGTCAATCAGTCTTCTCGCTCTATCTCTATGGTTCTGAATGCCCAGATAGAAGTGAGCTTTTTCCAGATCGGTCATGTCGAACACTGAAAACAACATCTGCTTAGAATCCTTGACCAAATTGGTATAGTCGCTAAAAAACAATGTATCATCCATGTATAAGGTGATGATAATGAAGGATTGATGCACTGACTTGGAATAGACGTTGCAATCATCAGTGCTTGGTTGGAATCCTTGTTCGATGAGGAATGTGTTAATCCTCTGAAACCAAGCTCTGGCTGACTGTTTCAAGCCGTAGAGTGCTTTATGAATTTTATAGACATGATTCTTCATACCTTCTAGAAGGTATTCTTTGGGCTGGATCATGTAGATGTCTTCTTGTATAACTCCATTCAGATAAGTTGTTTGTATATCAAGTTGGTGTACTTCAAGGTCAACAACTGTAGCATAAGATAGGAGGGCTCAGATCGACGAATGCTTAACTACTAGACTGAAAGTATCACTGTAGTTGACGTTGGGGATCTGAGTGAATCCTCGTGCTACCAGTATTGCCTTCCTTCGATCAATTGTTCCATTGGCATTGTACTTGATCTTGCAGATCCATTTGCAATCAATGATATTGCAGCCAATAGGAGCTTCGACTAGTGACCATGTCTGGTTTTTTATCAAAGAGGAATACTCCATGTCCATAGCTTCTCTCCAGAGATCAGAGTCTAGTTGGCTGAGTTCCTCTTGGACTCTTGTTGGTTCATGTATCAAGAGACATGCAGACTCAGGAGTATACCTTGTGGGCTGCGTGCACACTCAGCTTGATCTTTTGGGAGGATTCGACTAATGAACCACTCCTGGGACTTGTTGTTGGGTAGCAGCAATGTCTTTGTCTGATTTACTGTCAAGTAGTGGATCAACAATGGACATGCCTCAACCAGAAGTTTGGATTGTCGTGTCAATGGCAGGTGATGAAAGTTCTCCTGGAGCAATATCCTTGTCTTTGATGTCGACGAACTAATCATCGATAAAGATTATATCCCAGCTATACAAGATTTGTTGGGTATTAGGATCATACAACTTGTATGTATTATCAGATGAAGTATATCCAATCAGGATGGTCTTGAGACCTTGGAAGTCCAATTTCTTTCTCGTGTCTTTCGAGATCTGCGCAAAGGCAACGCATCCGAACACTCTTAGATTCCTCACAGAAGGCTTAGAACCTATCCACACGTCATGGGGTGTCTTGCTTGAGAGGGCCTTGGTCGAGACAGCTTCAGCCTTGGTCGAGACATCTGTTCTGGATGTAAGTTGTAGTGGAGACAACTTCGGCCCATAATCTCTTGGGAAGCGATGCATGCACTAGCATACATTTGGCTGATTCAACCAAGGTATGGTTTTTCCTCTCGGCTAAACCATTAGACTGAGGACTGTAAGGAGTGATGAATTGCTACTCAATGCCTTGGCTTTGGTAGTACTCCTTGTTGAAAAATGAAAAATCATCTATCTTGACTTTAGGCTTTTGACAAAGTTTTTTCTATGTGAATATGTTGTTTCATGTTGTAAATGCCAAATTTGGCCTAGAAGAAACTCGAGCTACATGGGTTCTTCAAGTCTAGTTGGTAATATACAACTTGCATATAGAATGTAGACATAGAAATGTCAATAATAGGCTTGTAGAAACTCATGGCATATCACATGCAATGGTTGTAAGTGATCCACAGTGACATGCAAGGCATGCACAAAGTGAATTGGACACATGCATGATGATTTGTACAATTCTAGTTGAAAATTTGACACTTGGTAAAAGTAGATAGAAATGCATGCATGTAAAGTGAAAAATGTCACTAATTTTCTAGTTTTCACTTATAGATGTGGATGAAAGTTGGATGGAGATGGTTCTACCTTGAGCTACTCCAAACTCCATAAATATGTGTAGACTCTCTCATATTTTTTGATGAAGAACCAAGCTTTGAAGCTATTCCATGTCATTTTGGATCTACATTATCATTTGTAGCATCTAACATGTGAACTAAAGTGTGGCAACATATGTGGTATCCGAGATGACACATTTGATGCTTGCTAGGGTTTTGTTTCAGGTAAATCACACGATTGAGCCTGAGCACGATGAGAGGTCAATTTGGAATACCGACAAACAACAAAGATTATCGTTCTTGGTTGGCAAAAGAAGTATGGCTAGAACATTTGCTACACACTTCCATCGTTTTGTTGGAGGAATGTTTGAAGCTTGGTATGTGTGAAACACTACAATTTAATATTGTTGTCTGCTTTATAAGTTACTAGTATGGATTTTGTTGGATTTATCTCCTCTACTCTCCTAAATCCTATTTTAATCTGCCTCCATTCATGTTGTAGTTTTACTCATGTTTGCGCACAGTCTACATATTTACATGTAAAATAAGACAGGCAAAACACGTGATTGTTTGCATAAATACAAGTAAATTTCCACAGAAAAAAGACGACACTGTGTTTTTACACGTGATTTGTGATAGGCGAAAAAGACGACATTGCCCTACAAATGCCAAAGGTGCTCTTATAGAAAAGTGAAGGCACCCTGTAAATCAAATCCTAAGGCATTTGTCAAAGTGTTGCATTTTTCGCACCTTCACCAACGTTCATTTAAGCGAAGGCTGACGTTAAGGCCTTTTCACGCTCATCTCATGCAACTTTGCAAACAGATTTGACAACGACAACAGCCACCCACGATCTCCTACAGATAGCACATCCACTATTTTTACTCATGTTGTCGCACAGTCTGCATATTTTCATGTAAAATAAGACAAGCAAAAAACATGACTGTCTGCATAAATACAAATAAATTTTCACAGACAAAAAAGACGACACTGTTTTTACACGTGATTTGTGACAGACAAAAAAGACGACACTGCCTTACAAATGCCGAAGGTGCCCTTATAGAAAAGCAAAGGCACCCTGTAAATCAAATCCTAAGGCATTTGTAAGAGTGTCATATTTTGCGCACCTTCACCAACATTCATTTCAGCGAAGGCTGACATCGCGGCCTTTTCACGCTCATCTCATGCAAGTACTGTGCACACAGATTTGACAATGACAGTAGCCACCCACGATCTCCTATAGACAACACATCCACTTTGTACTTTTTTCATCTTTTTTCATCTGCACACCTATAAAATTATGTATATATGTCGGATACCATCTGCATATCCAGGCATGTGAGAAATTATGTAAGAGAAACAAGCAACAAACATAATAGCATCAGAAGCTTATCAGAGATAGACGCAGTAGATGCTTTTGTGCATCGATTCTTTGTATTGTCAATAATAGGTTTATTCCTTTCACAGATTGAATTAGCTTTGTGAAACACGTGGTTTCGTCCGCTACTATCTTGTGCTCACCAGCATTATTGACCTGTATATTTTGCTATGATTAATCTGATAACAGCTCTGTTTGTTCTACGTTCAGATTTGTGTCAATATTGCTATGCTTTTCTACATTTTGTATGACTCTCTTATTGCTTTATCTGGTAGTATGTTTTTAGCGAATTATTATTAGTCTAACTCTTCGTGAATAATTCACGACTGATAATTTGTCTAGCTGTTCATGACAAATTATCTTTCTGATGTCTTGTTGCTTAATGTTTGGCTATGTAATCAGATCAAACATGATTTCTATCACTAACATTATGTTCGTGTCTAATAGGCGTAGCCATGCTTAGAGAAAGAGTGAGATAGCTCATTCCACTACACACGAACACTTTTCGTTTGAGTTCGTTTCTTTTCGAGCTATTTTAGTTTCTGACACTTACACACCCTCTTTCTTCAACACCAACTCAGAGTTTGTCGGCAGTGGAGAGCGGTTCAATAGACGATGTGGCGCGTTGTGCGCTCTTGTGGGCCGCATGTGGGATCCCATCCCCATCGCCTAGCCACCCACCATCATTTTCCTTTGACCCCAAAAGGGCTGGTACCAGGGGACAAGGGTACATTGTCTACAATGAGCTTATATGTGGGTTCTGTTATAGTCTCCATTTGCTTATGGGACAAATGCACTCTCTTTTTGGTGTCTTTTCAGACACAACCCCTTTGTGCATAGCTTGCATCCTCCAACATCCCCACTCAAGCGAGCACAGGGCAAAGGAAACCCCCACTTGCTCGTTTAGGACCAGAACACTTGCTCTGATACCAATTCAGAGTTTGTCGACAGTGGAGAGCGGTCCAATAGACGATGTGGCACGTCATGCGCGCATGTGGGCCACGTGCGGGATCCCATCCCCACCGCCTAGCCACCCGCCATCATTCCCCTTTGACCCCAAAAGGGCTAGTACCAGGGGACAAGGGTACATTGTCTACAATGAGCTTATATGTGGGTTCTGTTATAGTCTCCATTTGCTTATGGGACAAATGCACTATCTTTTTGGTGCCTTTTCGGACACAGCCGCTTTGTGCATAGCTTGCATCCTCCAACAGATTTTACAATTTGGGATTTCAATTTTGGAATGGTTATGTAGTAAATATTGCACCACCAACTTCGGAGACTTTGGAGGATTACTTTACAGAGTATAGAATCTAGTATAGGAAACAAATCTTCCACTTAATTGAGCTCGCGACAAAAGAGACAAGAGCACAGCTTGATATTTGTGGAAGTGCAAAGCATGCCGTGTGGAGGTACATCATATGATTTTCAAATTAATTTATATGTTGCATTATGCTTTTGTGATGGTAAAATATGCTACATAAATGTTGAGCTTGCTGGATATTTGTCCTCATAAAATACAAAAAGAATAATAATAACAACAACAACAACAATATGTGAATATTCTTGTAGATTTTTTGCGAGATCTATATAGAGTGGAAATGTTAAAAAAATGTTTGCATATTTTAAATTATGGACTAGAGCTAGAGAAAAAGAAACTTGAATCATGTATAATGAAAAATATCATCTAAAAAGAAAGAAAGGTCTTACTAATTGGGAGATAGTAAACAACCCGTGGTGGTTGGATTTTCTGGAAGATGGATTTTTTAATGATGAGAAGGAATTATATAAGCTACATGCAATAGGCACTTTGGTTGTTGACACTGAACAGATTTTGGAGGGCACATCAAATGATGTAGAAATGTTAACTGAACTACAAAGTAGGTTGCATGCTAGAGAACATCCTGGCATTTTTAAGGAAAATGTAAGAAGAGCTGGCAAGCGAGCAGCTAGAGAGTGGACTGAAGAGGACATTCCCTTGGAATCCATGGTATGACCATTGACATAAAGCGTGTGTTTGTCGACAAATATGACTATAGACCACTCGATACCTTTGGTTTTGCTTCTGAATCAAAGGTATGTATATTTTGACAACCTCGACTTCATTTTCTTATTTGAATCCAAGTTAAATCATCTGATAGTCCAGTTTTTAGGTGTTTTGCCAACAAGCTCTCTTTGTGTCTCATTGTAGATTTTTGTCCAAAAAGAGAATATGATGTTCATTGCCAAGTCTATGATGAATAAAATTATGGCTTCTGAGATGTCTTTTGTTGTTTTGAATTTGGAAAGCATGTCATTTGGCCAGAGGAGAAGGAAGGGTCATAATGTGGATTATAGCGTTGATATGGTTTTTTTCGATTTTCTGTTGACATAATTCCCGCGGGAGTTCTAGGTGAAGTTCCAATGTGGAACAAACTGGACATAAGTCTGATGGATGCAAGTCTGCTATTTGTAATTGTTATTGTTGATGATGATGGTTGGATTGTTTGTGTTGTGAATATGCAACACACACAGCTGTTTTTCCATGTTGTGCACAAAGTTGGCTTGTAGGTTTTTCGACTAGTCACAATGCGAGGTGTGGATATATTTGGTGTGGCTACGAATGGTTTGAAGGTATGCTAAAGATTTATTGTGCTTAATGTGATTGTCCAGTAAAGTATTTGTACACATTATTTTTCTTGCAGGTTTTTTGTTAGAAGATTCTGGTGAAGACTCTTCTAACGGATGATTCTGGTAAAGATTATTCTAATAGATTACAGGATATTTGTGTGAGCTATGAGGGGACTGTATCATTCAATTTGAATATGGAGGAATCAAAACTCAGAAAGAGGATTTCCCCATTGCTCCACTGACAACACATTCAAAAGTTAATGAGAGTGCAGAAATGAGCTAGCAGGGAAAGCTACTTTCTCCTCATCGAGTTGGTATGAAGAAAGTTTAACCTTTGATCTTATAACGAATACCGAAAATGCCCAACGAATATCGCATGTTATCGTTCCGCCAAACTACACCAAGAAACGTTGACGATCAACCAAAAAGGAGTCCCATAATTCAGATTCACCGGGAAAGCCAATATTAGAAGGTCAACAAGATTGTAGAGTGGTTGACGAGCGAAGACAAAGCCCAACATCTCCCCAACAGATTTTACGACAACGAGAATAGAAACATGGCCAAATTAGAATAAGAGTTAGATCTATCAGTAATATAATGTCAAACACCCTCAAATGGTGCACACACGAAGAGTCAGAAATCTGAAGATTATAAAATCACAGATCTAGGAGAAGCAACAAAATGCCTCAGGCTGGAGATCAGAGGAGATCAAATAAAAGATGAAATGCACTTGAGTGAGTTTGAATATGCCAGAAAAGTGTTGAAGCAGTATCACATGATTGACTGCAAAGAAAAAGCCACACCAATGATAGCTGGAGCCAAGCTGACAAAGCAGGCTTGTCCAAAAACAGAAGAAGAAAAATAGAAGATGGCAGGTATACCCTACCAAAACCTAATCGGTAGTCTAATGTACCTTACAATTTGTACCAGACTCAATCTAGCCTTCTCTGTTTACGCCTGAAGCCAATTCTCTTCCAATCCTAGCATGGCACATTGGCAAATGGCAAAACGAATCCTACAATATCTGAAAGGTACCCAAAATATGAGATTAGCCTACAAAGTAGAAAGCGAAAGAAAAGTATTTGAGATGCACCACTACATTGATGCAAGCTGGGCGAGCTACAAAGATGACAACAAGTCCATAACTGGGGGATGTTCAATAGCGTGCGAAGCAGCAATTAGCTGGATATGCAAAAAACAAACCTTGGTAGCTCAATCTTCTTGTGAAACTGAATACGTCGTAGCTTTAAAGGTGGCAAACGAGGTAGTGTGGTTGCAGATGATGTTGAAGGCAATTGGGATACCACAAGGAGGACCTTGCACGATGAGCATGGACTCTTATTGTGCCATTTATCTGTCCTAGGATCGTGTCTTACATTCAAAGACAAAACACATACCTCTGAAGTACCATCACATTCGAGATTTGATTTTGAAAAGAGAGCTCCAGGTCCAGTACATAAAGTCTGAAGACATGATTGCAGATCTGCTCATGAAGCCGCTCGACAAACCACTCTTCGCCAAGCAAAGAAACACAAATGGATTAAACATGCAAAGCTACAAGGTTCAAGAGGGTGTGTTAGAAATCATGAACTCCTGCAACTTTGTCGCGACGCGAAGCGAAGCGACACGAACAATTCGTGAAAGTCAATGTGCCTTGACTCTCTCAGTTTAGCTATCTTCTAAACTCCACACAGTGGAGATATAAACTATTTTTTGGATAAAAAAGAACACACAGAGAATGTGCATGAGTAGAGTGGATCTCGAATAGTTTGTCTTCTTGTACTCAGATAATATTTGTTTCGAGGAAAGAAAATGTGAGGTGGCTCTCGAATCAAGTACTACTTCTCGAGTTTTTGAATTTGTTGAACAACATTAATCAGCACTAATATAAGCTATTGAGTTCCTTGTTTTCTTATCTTCTGCTGCTCTAGAGCATTCTGCTTTGTCTTCAACATTGTTTGAATCTGACGGTTCGCTTCGATTTTGCTCTTTTCTGTTTCTGGGATTCTAATAACAATCTACTGTTGCATGACCCAATACATTCAATCTTTGGATTTAACCAACACTTATATTCTGTGTGTCAACTTGATCTTTTGTATCTGTTGCAAATCTTCTTATCACCAGAATTTTTTTGTTGTTTTTTGGATTGCTAATCATTTGTTTTAGACTCATTCTTTTTAGAGGACTCCCTCTTAAACCTAGACTTCTTAGAAAATTTATTCTTCTGAGTTCATAGAGCATTTTCGGAATCACCATTGTCATCATAGCGTTCACAAGCTTCTACTTCCTCTTTAACTCCGTCTATTGCCTTTTGAAGTGTCATTGTCGCATCTTTAGCCAATAAGATTTGAGTTGTGTAAAATGACCTAGGTAGGGCTCGAAAAAAATAACTAAATTGTTTTTTCTTTGAAATTGCATTTTCTATGCCAGAATTCTTCAAAGAGAAAAACAAGTCTTTTATCTTTCGTACGAATGTGGTCAGGTCTTTGTTGTCCCACTATAGGTAAGTTAATTGGTCTTCCAAGAACATGATCTAATTATGAGATCGAGTCTCATTCTTGGTTTGCAATTCTTCCCATAAATCTTTTGCGTTTGAAATTGATGTAAGATCTAGCATTATATTGTCATGCACTGAAGACGCAATAATTGTTATAGCTTTGTCATATCTCAAACTCCATTGTCGAAGTTCTTTGCCAAGAGTAGCTATTGGCTTCTCCTCTATTGGTTCTACCCAATGTCATAGACTTTCGCCCTTCAATATGAGTGAAGTCTTTCATTTCCAAATCAAATAGTTTGAACCTTCTGGATCCAAAATCGTAGTGATCTTAGCCTGAATATTGCTGATCGACGACATCTTCTATTTTTTGAATAACTCCAGATGCGGCTTGCTGATGGATGTATGAAGAATGCTGAGAGGGGTACAAAGATACCATTGTACCGACTCTGACTTGTTCTGATACCACTGTATCAGTTCCACAAGCTTTGATACCACTGTATCAGCTCTAATCATGTACGCTCTGATATCACAGTAGGAAAACACGATGAAAGTTTGAATAAATCAAACTAATATCAGTGTCTTTAATCGGGTTTGTTTCCAATCTATGTACTAATAGAACGGTATTTACCTTGATTGAATTAGTGTGTGGAAATAATATGTGGAATTAAGAGACAACTTAAGACAATTTTAGACAAATAGAAACTATTAATCAAAAATGAATTTATAATTATTAATTTGAATCAGTATACATCTCTCGCTGTCTTATCTCTCCATTGTGTCTCTAATTGAATGAGTCTGAGAGTCTCTTCAGTGTGAGAGTGTGTGAGTGTTTTACAACGAGTAGTGCACATGTATTTATATTGCTACAAGACAGGTCTTTTGGCCTTTTTATTCTATAACAGTAGATCTAACCGTTTACGACGGTTGATATAAAATAGATGCTCCTTTTCCAGGGTCAAATAATTTCTATTCGCGATAGTCTGTCTCTTCATCACAGCTTCGTGTTTCGTGAATTATTCGCGACAGTTGTCTCTTCACGATATCATCATGTTTCGAGAATTGTTCATGACAGATGACACAATCTTTGAGCTTGAAGAAGAATCAAAATATTTTGTGACAAGATTCTGTTCGTGAATCTTTCGAGCTTTAACAAAAAACCATGAGCTTCTACAAGAAACTGTTTCATGAATCTTTCACGAATCTTTCAAGTTTCAAGCAAGATAAAATTTCACGAATCCTTCGAGGTTGATCACGAATAGAAATGTTTCGAGTTCACGTTTGTTTCTCATCCTTTGTGAAGTAAACTGCACACTTTGTTAGTAGAATTGAGATCTGTCTAATCATGTGTTCTACAACTCCCTCTCAAAGTCTCCAATCTTCTTTGATGTTTCTCGAACAAAGTTTTACCTAGTGGCTTTGTAAAGATATCAGCTGTCATTTTCTCTATGGGTATGAAGACTGTCTTTAGTATCTTCTTCTCGACTAAGTCCCGAATTACAGGATACTTGATGGCTATGTGCTTCATTTTCGAGTGAAATACATGATCTTTTATAAGATAGATTATTGAAGTGTTATCCATTAACAAGACATAAGGTTCAAAAATAGATTCATCAAATCCTTCCAACATCTGTTTTATCCAGATCAGCTCGTTTGCCATCTTGGCTGCTGCTACATATTCCGCTTCACAAGAATATTGAGCTACTATTGTTTGTTTCTTGCTTATCCAAAGTATGGCTACAACCACTCAAATTCGAGCTACACTAGAAGGATATGTGCTCAATTCACACTCCTTATATGTACAAACCTGAAATCTAGTGAAAGTTATCATGGACATGACCCAAACTCGAGATAGGAAGATAATATTTTAATAATCTTCACACTCCTCCTAAAATTTCTTACTAGAGCACAACGCCAACATCAAGAACACCAGCAAAATCATGGACAATCAGCTGACCCACATGGAAGCCATTTGATGGCCTCCACATTACCAAAGATTACCCAGACCCAAAGGTGGAACAAAGGCAATACAACGAATTTCGAGATGAATTTTTGCGAGAAGAAGAACATACGGAAAGTCCGTTATCAACTCATATCCCTGGAAAGGAGCAATTTCTACAGGGACTTGAAGTATTTTCTGACCTCCTGCAAGCTCAACTCACCATGCCATTCCATAGTGCAATCAATCCTTCACCGGACTTCAACGCTATATCCATCGCAGTTTTCAGCTGCCTCCTATCCCTGATGAACAGCAAAAACCAAAAGAGATTCCTGAAATTCCTCAGATTCCTATGAATCTGATGAATATAGGTGTTGCTAAGGGGAACAACATCATACTACCTTTGTCCTATAAAGATTATCCCGCAGTATCTGCTATCCTCGATAGCGGATCAGGGCGTTAATATAATGGCTTTGTCATTGGCAAAGTCATGGGGCTTCAATACCCTCGATCAACCACGTTATAAACTTTGTATGGCTGATCAACGAGTTACTGACCCTGCTGGTCATTTATCAAATATAAAAAGTTCGAATACAGATGTCAAGTTTATCATCAATTGTGTCATCTTAGACCTACCAGAAGATGCCAATACGTATAAGCTCCTTCTTGGTACACCCCTGGCTCCAGATGACAGGTGTTGTCCAAGACTAGGAAGAACAGCAAAATTACCTTTGGCAACCACGATAAATGAGTCACTGTTGACTCAAATGGCCATGTCAAGACTGCCAAGGTATACGATGATCGGTCTTCTACAACATATGATGAATCAGATAGTGTCCCGATCCAACCAAAAGGCCACTATGCACGAACCTTGGACATAATCGAATTGGGTCATAGCACTAGTCCACCGTGGACTGTGCGGATTCAATCGATGGTCGTGATGTTAGCCAGTTAGAGAGACAAGACTAATATCTTGTCACTACGACAACTAGTTAACAAACGACGCCAGAAGGCCTGGCATGACCGTCACCTGCACATAAAAGATCTCCACTTATGGCGACCAGGTGCTTCTTTATACATCAAAGAAGCACCCCGGCAAGTTAAAGTTCAGAAGTGAGGGCCATACATTATTGATAATTTTTTCCTAATGGTGGTGCCAGTCAATTACAGATACTTGACGAGATTACTCTAGACACTGTCGTAACGTGGTCATCTACGGCGGTATTACGAAGAGTTGTTCTTTGTTGACCCAAATTTAACTTCTTTTCCTAGTAAATATTCTATCATTTCTCTTTGTTATTTTTTTGATTTTATTTTATTTTT